>JXCR01138811.1:154482-188401 GCA_002079205.1 Phalaenopsis hybrid cultivar | reverse complement strand
ATATATATATATATATATATATATATATATTACTTGTTGTAGATTATATGTCTAAGTGGATTAAAGTTATTGTTGTGCCTAGATGTGTGCTCACAGTGTTTCAAAATTTTTAATTAAAATTATTTTTACAATATATGGAATGCCGAGAGTAATTATTACTGATGGAGGATCTCATTTCAGGATTAAGGGAATCAAAAAATTAATCAAGAAATATGATATAATGCATAAATTATCTACTGCTTATCATCCTCAAACTAGTGGTCTAGCAGAAATATCAAATCGTGAAATTAAACACATTTTAGAAAAAGCTGTAAATCCTTGTAAATTGGATTGGTCTGGTATACTAGATATTATAGGCATACAAAACTGCTTATAAAACTCCTACAGGAATGTCCCCATATAGATTGATTTTCAGAAAAACATGTCATTTACCAGTAGAATTGGAACATAAAGCATTTTAGGCTATTAAAGAATTTAATTTTAATTTAAAGGATGTTGGTGAGAAAATGTTTTGCAACTCAATGAACTTGAGGAGATTAGAAATGAAGCATATGATAATGCGAAAATCTATATAGAGAAAATGAAAATATGGTATGATCGGAAGATTGTTAAGAAGAAATTTGAACCTGGACAAGAAGTTCTACTATATAATACAAGATTGAGATTTTTTCCAGAAAAACTAAAATCCAGATGGTTTAGACCATTTAAAGTGATTAAATTCTATCATTATGGACTCTTGTTATTAAATATCCTAAAATTAGAAAGATCTTTAAAGTTAATAGACATTGTTTGAAACATTATTATGAAGGGTACATACATCAATTTAAAGAAGTTTTAATGTTAAGTCAACCCAACTAAACAAATGGTATGTCGGGCTGATGTCGTTAAACTAAAGGCTTTGTGGGAGGCAACCCATACTTATATTGTTATGTATTATTATTTAGTTTATTAAGTGTCTTATATATTAGTAGATAATAATCCTACACAATTGTATTTATTATAAATTAAGTCAAATATTGATATTAGAGGAAAATTTAGAATCAAATTGAATAAAACAATGAAAATCACAATTTTGGCCAGTGGCGCCGACGGCACCAGAATGGGCGTTGATGGAGCCCTAGATAACGGACATCAGCGTCGGTAGCGCCAATCGGGAGCGCCGACGACGCTGAGTGCGGTTGGACAATTTTAGACGACTTTTGGCAGGTTTTGGCATGGTTTCACTTCATAATAACCATCGGGACGAGTTTAAAAAGGCCTAGAAACATCCTTGGACGCCTAGTAACTTCCTATTTTCATATTCCATGGCTTCCAATTCCAGAAATACTTTGAGGTATGAAGTTTCAACAAAAGAAAGTTTATTAGTTTTGACGCGCAGCGATTATAAGATAAAGTTATTACGAAGAGGAGATTGATCAAGGATAGAGGATTTGTTAATCATGGAGTGATCAATCCTATTGGCCTGATTGATAAAATCATTCTGCAAAGGCGTTAGGAAGTTTTGTGTTACACTATGTTTGCGGTTGTCGTACCTGTGATGAAAGAGTTTTATGCAAACTTACATGGAATTACTTAAGGTGTTTTCTTCGTATCGAGGTAAGGTTGTATCATTTACTCTTGCAAGGATTAATGAATTGTATATGATAGGCAACATTCCAATCTTTCATTACAAACTTCATTCCTACACTAGATTTGATGCAAGACGTGCATAATCTTCTGATGGATGAAAGTGATATGTGGGAGATACGAGATGAAAAATATGTTAGTTTCTCCAGTTCATTACTTAATCCAATTTTGAAGCAATGCCATTTCTTTATTGCTGCAAAATTACTCCCTACTATGAAAATTAGTATAGTCGCCAAAGAATGTGCTATTTTAAATTACTGCATTCAAATGGAAAAACCCATTGATATAGGGTCTATTATATTTAAATCTATTACGGGTATCCTTATTAATGGACCAATTTATGGACTTAGGAATCCATCTACCATCTTTTTGATTTGCAGTCAAGCCTAAGTTCCATATGAAAGTTGGGAAAAGACTTTATTACCTTGGAAGCCCATTAATCCTATAGATAAGAATTATTGTGGAAATGGAAATAAAGTATTAGAAGCCATCATAGATTAATCTTCACATGCTTCAACTCCATTAATACCACAAACAGTTTGAAGTTAGCTTGCTTTAGAAAAGAAACTGAAGAAAATTAAAAGGGAACTTCAGAATATTATGAATGCAGTAGTAGATCTTAAATACCTTTTTGATCACCTAGATTGGAGAATGACCAGAAATTTTGATCACACTCAAACTTTTGCATTTATTAAATACCTTCCTGAAGCTTCTGATGATTATGTATTTGTTCATGGAAAAATGATAGAATTTACTCCAAAGAAAATAAATAAGTTTTATTCTGTAGAAGATGTGCATAGATGTCAGTATCATTCTTTTTCTGTTGCAGATCAGGCTTTAGATGAAGTTATTTCTTTTCTGACTAGTGAGAAAGGGGCTTGGAAAATAAAAAATGGAGTTAAAATTAACTTTCCCCATACTATATTAAATGTAGTATCTAAGACCTGGCATTATTTTATTTCTGGAAGAATGATTTTGACGAACCATCATAATGAGGTGACCAAAGATAGAGCCATCCTGAACTACTGTATTCAACAAGTTATGGACATAAATGTGGCCTATATTATTTCTATGAACACTTGATCTATTGCTCTGGGAGAGACTTCTGGTGGATTGGCACACCCTGCTCTTATTTACACACTTTGTGAGCAGGTAGGAGTTGATTTTAGACCTGATGAGGAGAGGATTGAGCCTCAGAAACCTATTGGGCTTGCAAACATGAAGACATATGAATCTCATGTTGACTGTAGATCTGGCAGTAAGGCTAGAGATATTCCTACTTCTAGGGATATTCCTTCTACCTCTCATGAACCTACTTCTAGTGACCCCAGCAACAGAGAACTTTTGGATCAGATGATGATACAACAGGGAGATATTTTGAGGATGGATTATGCGATGCATAATATGGAAGCTAGAAATACTCACACTGATGATTTGATTCGGCAAAATATTGAGTATGATGCTGCTTATGATGATGCTTTAGTTAGATACCTGAGGGGAGAACATTCAGTTCAATTCCTTGTTCACCCTGTGTTTACTCCATATGAGTAGCAAAAGTTGGATGTAGATGAAGACAAAGATGATATTGACTAGTGATCTTTTTGTTTGTTTATTTGTGTTTGTATTGTGTGATTGTATTGTTTGTGTTGTGATATTGTTTAAACTTTGTTTTTTATGTTATGTGCAACTGTAATGTGGAAGACTATTTTCATTTTTAGAATTTAGTTTAGTTTTGTTGTTATTTTTAGCACTTTGTTTTGTTTTGAGATTAGCACTTTCTTAGCACATTTTTTATGTATTATGTGCAATTTAATGTTTTTAGCCTTCTAGTTTTCATTTTAGCACCTGCAGTATTTTAAAAATTTATGTTCAAAAATCAGAATCTCCAACAGGTATAAATTTTTTTATGTTTTAATGCTTTCTTTTACCCATCATTTTTAAAGCTCTTCTTGTAAAATTCTTTTAAAAATTTAAGTTTGGGGGGGGAGAAGAAGAAAAATCTTTTTTAGAAAGAGACAAAGAACTTAATTTTATTTAACCTCAATTATATTTTCAAAATTTTAAATTTAACATGAACTTTTGTATTAGATGTTAACTTTGGATAACTATATTCATGTTTTTAAATATATAATAAATTTAAGTAAAAATTTTCAATAATAAAGGTTAATTCTAGTGGCTAAGATATTTGGTAAAAGAATAAGACTTATGTTTTTCTATTTTTTGTAAAAGTAATTTATATTTTTAAAGTATTCGAAATCTTAAAAGATTCATGTAAAAAGAAAAGAATTAAACTTTATGAAATCTTTAAGTTAATATAAATTTCTTAAGTGAAAAAATGTAAAAAAGTTTTTAACTTTAAGAAGATGATAGTGAAGTTCAAAATTATTAAAGGCTATCCAGATATAGTAATCCTGAAATATTAAAAAAAAGAAAAATGAAAGAAAGAAGAAAAAGGGGATTAAAAATGATCCTTAAAAGAAAAGAAAAAGAAAAATATATATATGGGGAGAAGCTTGAGGAGATGTCTAATTAAAATTGGCTTCACTTGAATCAACTTAAGGAAAAAAGACTTGAACACATTTTCTAAACTTTTTATTTGAATGTTAACTTAATTATTAATAAAGTTTTATAATGAATTTAACTTTAATATAACAAATTGCAATTTTTCTTGAAAGAAATAGAGGATTAGAAACCTTAGACTTCATTTTCAAATATCTTTACACCTTTAGTATTAACTGGAGTTATTTTGAAATTTTCTTAAGTTATAATATTATATTTGGAAAACTAAAATATGGAAGACTAAAATTTAAGATCTTTATCAAAATTCATATTTTTTATGTAGTAAAGGAGTTACTTGAGGACAAGTAACATGAAGTTTGGGGGATTTTGATACACCAAAAATATATGCATTTTTAGACCCATATTTTATACCTATTTTTTATGATATTGCACTTTAATAGAAGGTATTTTGATCTTTTCTTGTCAGCTGTTGATTTTTAGGGCTTAAAGTAAAAAGAAAGCAAAAAGAATGAAATTTGGAGTCAAAATGACGTTTTTGAAGAAATGCTCAGCGCTGGCAGCACCGACGACACAGAACAAATTAACGCAGAGATTTTTTACTCAACACCGATGACGCCACACCAGCACCAACGGCACTAAAGGCGGTACAAACCCCGTTTCTAGAAGGTTTGATGTATTTGGACAATTTTTTGAAGAGTTTTTGGAGGTACCTCTTAGAGAACCGACCTTGGGCTCTATTTGAGGCCGAATTTCATCAGAAAAAATGCTCCTCTACATTTTTCACTCCTCTACTTTCATTTTTCACACCACAGCATTCCATTCCACTTCCATATTAGAGTCAATTAGTGCTTTTGCTTTCATAGTTTAGAGTTTTTGTAGTGATATTTAGTGTGAAACTTTCTGTAAGTGTTGGAGAAGGAGAAAAGTGAGAGATATCTTATTCTTGCATTTCTAAGGAAAAGCTACAAAGGATTTGCTTTGAGAAAAAGTTTTCAGATAAGTATTATTTGTTTATCAGTATTGTATGAACTTTCTTTTATATATGAAATTTTTGTTTTGTTATTTCTTTCTCATGAAGTCTGAGTAGTTCACTCTATCTTTCTCCCTACTCTGAGATATGGTGAAATGAAGAGATAATATAAATGTGTCAATATTAATTGTAAAATTAATTGTGATGATTTTTCAACTCCAAACTTAATTTACTTTTTGATTTGGCCAATTTATTTGTTAAAATGTGTTGTGAAACATATGATCTGGGAAATGGAGTATGAGTTCTACAACAGAGTAAAGATCATATTTGATTCCATGAAGGAGAACATCGTTTATGGAATTAAGTGCAAATAAATAGGGAAAAATTTTTTGTTGGGTGTAGAATTGGAGAACCTTTAGGGTGACAGACTAAAATTTTCAATTCAGTCTTAGTCTTTAAAAACTGAAGCGAGTGCTAGCCTTCAGGTGAAGGAAAGTGGGAGCTCTTGAGTGGGAGTCGGTATCCACCTAGCCTAGCCATGGATTTAGGGACTAAACACTGAGATTAGTCAATGATTTTCTATGCACTGTATTAGGGTAGAGAATTAAAATTGCTCCTATTTGGCACAATACATATTATGAACATTTATCTCATCTCATTTTACCATAGCCTCATTATAGTGGAAAAGGATATTTTTGCACATAAGAATCTCTGTTACATAAACATAGTTAATAGATTAGTATTTATTGTTTTAAATTTTGCATATTTGATCTGATAATAATTTAGAAATTTAATTTTGATTACATCTCAACAATTGAAATTAGTGACTTTGATTTCAATTGACTTTCTGTGAATTTTCTAGTAAATTTGTCATTTCCAATTTAAATCTTCCTCACGGTATCGATATTTAGGACTTAAATAGAAAGTCTATTATTACTTGATAATGATACGTATACTTGAGTAAAATCTGAATATTAATTGATTATATTAAACTAAATTTTACACAATCTATCGCAACAAAAAGTCAGATCAGGTGCCAAAGGTGGTGCAAACCACGTTTCCTGAAGGTTCGATGTATTTGGACAATTTTTTTGAAGAGATTTTAGAGGCACCTCTTGGAGAACCGACCTTGGGCTCTATTTGGGGCCGAATTTCATCAGAAAAAGTGCTCCTCTACTTTTTTCACTCCTTTATCATTTTTTGCACCACATCATTCCATTCTACTACCATATTGGAGTCAATTTGTTTTTATTTTGCTTTCATTGTTTAGAGTTTTTGTAGTGAGATTTAGTGTANTTCCCCTACTACTGTAACTCTTCAGTTTGCTGATCAATCAATAACTTATCCAAAAGGAGTTATGGAAGATTTGCTAGTAAAAGTGGATAAATTGATTTTCCCTGTAGATATTATAGTGTTGGATATGGAGGAAGATAAAGAGATTTCTATTATTTTAGCGAAACCATTTAGGGTGACAGACTAAAATTTTTTGTTGGGTGTAGAATTAGAGAACCTTTAGGGTGACAGACAAAAATTTTCAATTCAGTCTTAGTCTTTAAAAGCTGAAGCGAGAGCTAGCCTTCAGGTGAAGGAAAGTGGGAGCGCTTGAGTGGGAGTCGGTAGCCACCTAGCCTAGCCATGGATTTAGGGACTAAACATTGAGATTAGCCAATGATTTTCTATGCACTGTATTAGGGTAGAGAATTAAAATTGCTCCTATTTGGCAAAATACATATTATGAACATTAATCTCATCTCATTTTACCATAGCCTCATTATAGTGGGAAAGGATATTTTTGCACATAAGAATCTCCGTTACATAAACATAGTTAATAGATTAGTATTTATTGTTTTAAATTTTGCATATTTGATCTGATAATAATTTAGAAATTTAATTTTGATTACATCTCAACAATTGAAATTAGTGACTTTGATTTCAATTGACTTTCTGTGAATTTCCTAGTAAATTTGTCATTTCCAATTTAAATCTTCCTCATGGGATCGATATTTAGGACTTAAATAGAAAGTCCATTATTACTTGATAACGATACGTATACTTGTGTAGAATCTGAATATTAATTAATTATATTTAATTAAATTTTACACAATCTATCGCAACAAAAAGTCAGATCTGGTGCCAAAGGCGGTGCAAACCACGTTTCTTGAAAGTTTGATGTATTTGGACGATTTTTTTGAAGAGATTTTAGAGGCACCTCTTGGAGAACCGACTTTGGGGTCTATTTGGGGCCAAATTTCATCAGAAAAAGTGCTCCTCTACTTTTTTCACTCCTCTATCATTTTTTGCACCACATCATTCTATTCTACTACCATATTGGAGTCAATTTTTTTTTATTTTCCTTTCATAATTTAGAGTTTTTGTGGTGCGATTTAGTGTGAAACTTTCTGTAAGTGTTAGAGAAGGAGGAAAGTGAGAGATATCTTCTTCCTGCATTTCTAAGGAAAGGCTACAAAAGATTTGCTTTGAGAAAAAGTTTTCAGATAAGTATTGCTTGTTTATAAGNAGTATGAGTTCTACAACAGAGTGAGGATCACATTTGATTCCATGAAGGAGAACATCGTTCATGGAATTAAATCNATCTTCTTCCTGCATTTCTAAGGAAAGGCTACAAAGGATTTGCTTTGAGAAAGAGTTTTCAGATAAGTATTGGTTGTTTATAATTGTTGTATGAACTTTCTTTTATATATGAATTTTGTGTTTAGTTATTTCTTTCTCATGAAGTCTGAGTAGTTCCCTTTATCTTTCTCCCTACTCTGAGATATGGTGAAACAAAGAGATAATATGGACGTGCCAATATTAAAATGTAAAATAAATTGTGCTAAATTTTCAAATCTGAACTTAATTTACTTTTTGATCTAGCTAATTGAATTGTTAAAATGTCTTNGTGCCAATATTAAAATGTAAAATAAATTGTGCTAAATTTTCAAATCTGAACTTAATTTACTTTTTGATCTGGCTAATTGAATTGTTAAAATTTGTTGTGAAACATATGATCCAGAAAATGGAGTATGAGTTCTAAAACAAAGTGAGGATCACATTTGATTCCATGAAGGAGAACATCGTTCATGGAATTAAATGCAAATAAATAGGGAAATATTCTTTGTTGGGTGTAGAATTGGATAACCTTTAGGGTGACAGACTAAAATCTTCAATCCAGTCTTATTGTTTAAAAACTGAAGCGAGAGCTAGCCTTCAAGTGAAGGGAAGTGGGAGCTCTTGAGTGGGAACCGGTATCTTTCTAGCCTAGCCACGGATTTAGGGACTAAACACTAAGATTAGCCAATGATTTTTTATATACTGCATCAGGGTAGAGAATTAAAAATTCTCCTATTTAGCACAATACATATAATGAACATTTATCACATCTCATTTTACCACAGCTTCATTATAGTGGAAAGGATGCTTTTTCACATAAAAATATTCGTTCCATAAACATAGTTAATAGATTAGTATTTTCTGTTTTAAACTTTGCATTTTTTATTTGATAATAGTTTAGAAATATAATTTTGATTACATCTCAACAATTGAAATTAGTGACAGTAATTTCAATTGACTTTCTGTGATTTTCCTAGCGAAATTATCATTTCCAATTTAAACATTCTGCGTGGGATCGATATTTGGGGCTTAAATAGAAAGTTCATTATTATTTAATAATGATACGTATACTTGTGTAGAATCTGAATATTAAATTATTATACTTATTTAAATTTTACACAATCTATCGTAACAAAAAAATTTGATCAGGTTTTTGGCGCTGTTGTTGGGGAATGTAACAGTTAAATTAAATAGTTTTAATAAATTAGGAAATTTGGAGATAATATATATACCATAAAAATAAAATAAAATTATATTAAAAATTAAAATTCAAAAATTCAAAAAGAAATATTTTTATTAGAATGTTTTTTTTTTACTTGGTTACTTTATTTATTTATGTAAAATATTGGATCTGAAGGTTTAGTACCTTATGATTCAGAATTAGAACGTACTATTAGAAAAATTCAAAAACGATAAAGAGAAATTAAAAATTGACAAGAAATGACGAATAAACTAGATAATCCAATAAATGAAAATCGGCAAAGACCTTTAAAAGATTATGTGAATCCGATAGCAGATGAACTTCACTTGACAATTCAAAATCCTGATGTTGCTACTAATTCATTTGAGCTTAAACCTGCTATTATCTAGATGGTACAAAATAATCAGTTTAGAGAATCAACTACAGAACATCCTAACTTACATCTTGCTAGTTTTCTTGAAATTTGTGCTACATTTAAATATGACGGAGTGTTTAATGATGTTGTTAGGCTTACACTTTTTCCTTTTTTAGTAAGGGATAAATCCATGGCTTGGTTAAATTTGTTAGCATTTGGATCTATTAGAACTTGAAAAGAACTCTCACAAAAATTCTTAGCTAAATATTTACCACCCTCAAAAACTGCTAAGCTTAGAAATGATATTACATCTTTTTGTCAGTTTGAAGGGGAATCGATATATGAATCCTGGGAAATATTTAAAGGTCTTCTTAGAAAGTGTCCACACCATGCTTTACGAGATTGGTTAATAATTCAAACATTTTACAATAGATTAGTAGGATCACTTAGATCTATTATAGATGATGCTGCATGTGGTTCATTAATGTCAAAACCTTTTGATGAAGCATATTCTTTAATTGAAGAAATGACTACTAATAATTTTCAATGGCCCTCTGAAAGAGTAAATCCTAAGAGAGTAGCTAGTATTCATGATTATGATGCAATGCCTCTTTTTCCATCTCAAATTGCTACTATTTCTAAAAGGATTGATCAAATGGCAGTGAATTATTCTCAAATACCCTGAGTATTAAAGGAGAATTCACTAGGATGGATTATTGAAACTCAATCATCTTATGAAACTTTAAACGCTATAAATAATCAAAATAATAATCCATATTCTAACTATTTTAACCCTGGATGGAAAAATCGCCCTAAATTTAGTTGGAATAATTATAATAATTCAGTGAATCCATCCGGAAATTTGAACAATCAAGGAAATTCTAGATTTTGACCTTATTATCCTCAAGGATTTAACTCCAACCCTAACCCACAAGTTTAAGGAAAAGAAATTGATGATGGAAGAAGTAATATTGAATATGGGAAATCAAATACAGAATCAAGGGGCTGCTATTAGAAATATTGAAAATTAATTAGGACATATTGCTACTACACTTAGAAATAGACCTTCTGGAATTCTTCCAAGTACTGTGGAAGTTAATCCAAAAGATTAAAATAAAGAAAAAATTAAAGCTATTCAATTATAAAGTTGAAAAGAAGTTGAAGCAAGGATCCAAAGATAAACTGAAGTTAATGAAGAGAAGGAAGAAATGGAAAATGATCAACAAGAAAATGAACAAACACAGGTCCCTGTAGAAAATACATTACCTATATTCCTCAAAGACTGAAGCAGAAGAATAAAGATAAATAATTTACAAAATTTTTGGAAATCCTTGAGAAGTAAATGATAAATATTTCTTTTGTTGAAGCTTTGGAACAAATGCCAAGTTATGTGAAATTTATGAAGGATGTATTAAACAAGAAAAGGAAGTTTACTGATCATGAGACCATTGCACTTAGTGAAGAGTGTAGTGCTATTATTCAGAAAAAGCTTCCTAAGAATTAAAAGATCCTGCTAGTTTTAATATACCTTCTGCAATTGGAGAAAAGTTTTGCGGAAAAGCTTTATGTGATTTAGGAGCGAGTATCAATCTTAAGCCTTTATTAATTTTTAAACGTTTAGATTTGGGAGAAATTTCCCCTACTACTGTAACTCTTCAGTTTGCTGATCAATCAATAACTTATCCAAAAGGAGTTATGGAAGATTTTCTAGTAAAAGTGGATAAATTGATTTTCCCTGTAGACATTATAGTGTTGGATATGGAGGAAGATAAAGAGATTCCTATTATTTTAGTGAGACCATTTAGGGTGACAGACTAAAATTTTTTGTTGGGTGTAGAATTGGAGAACCTTTAGGGTGACAGACTATTTTAGGGAGACCATTTCTCGCAACAGGGAGAGTTGTAATAAATGTGCAAAAAAGAGAATTAATAATGAGGAGTTAATATCAAAGAAGAGCAAAAGCTAAGAAATATCCTGCAATAGAAAAAGATAATGAATGTTTCAGGATGGAAGTAGTTGATCATCTAAGTAATGAGTAGTATAAGAATGAGTTCGAAGATAAATTAAAGCAAGGAGAAATTTTTTATATTGAAGATGAAGTAAAAGAAGAAGATTTGGATTATATTCAAGGAAAATATGAAGCATTAGACTTGATGGAAAATGATAGTAAAAATCTTATTCCTTCAAGTATTAAACCACCTAAACTTGAATTGAAGATATTACCTGCCCACTTAAAATATATATTTTTAAGAGAGTCATCTACATTGCTTGTTATTATATCTTCTGAGCTAACTAACATTCAGGAACAAAAGTTGATAGAGATATTGAAAAAGTATAAAAAAGGCTTTTAGATAGCTTTAGTAGATATTAAATAAATTAGTCCTTCAATTTGTATGCACATAATTTTATTAGATGAACAGTATGAACCTAAAGTAGATCCTCAAAGAAGATTAAACCCAATAACGAAAGAAGTTGTTAAAAAAAGAGATTTTAAAGAGGTTAGATGCTGGAATTATATATCCTATTTCAGATAGTGCTTGGGTAAGCCCAATTCACTGTGTTGTGAAGAAAGGAGGAGTGATTGTTGAAGAAAAAGAGAAAAATAATACCAATAAGATAAGTAACTGGTTGGCAAATTTGCTTTGACTATAAAAAACTAAATATGGCCACCATAAAAGATCACGTTCCTTTACCCTTTCTAGACCAAACGTTGGATAGATTGGCTGGGAACAAATATTATTGCTTTTTAGATGGATATATCAGATATCAAAAAATTCCATATGCTCTAGAGGATCAAGAGAAAACAACGTTTACAAGCCCATACGGAACATTTGCCTTTCGTAGAATGTCTTTTGGACTATGCAATGCACCTGCAACATTTTAAAGATGTATGATGTCAATTTTTAGAAATTTTATAGAGCATGGAATGGAAGTGTTTATGAATGATTTTTCTGTATTTGTGACTTCGTTTGAGCTATGTCTTAATAATTTTAAAAAAGTACTGGAAGTATGTGAAAAGTCAACCTAGTTTTAAATTGGGAAAAATGTCAATTTATGGTTGCATGAGGAATTGTTCTTAGGCATAAAATTTCTGAAAAATGCATTGAATTAGATCCTACAAAAATCCAAGTTATAGAAAAATTACCACCTCTTAGTAGTGTTAAGGGGGTGCGAAGTTTTCTTGGACATGCTAGTTTTTACAGGCGCTACATAAAAAAATTTTCAAAAATAACTAACCCTCTATGTCAACTTTAGAAAAAGATATGAAATTTGATTTTAATGAGGAATGCATAATAGCATTTGAATTAT
Organism: Phalaenopsis hybrid cultivar; assembly: GCA_002079205.1. Taxonomy (NCBI): domain Eukaryota; kingdom Viridiplantae; phylum Streptophyta; class Magnoliopsida; order Asparagales; family Orchidaceae; genus Phalaenopsis; species Phalaenopsis hybrid cultivar. Next base: position 175,810 of record JXCR01138811.1, on the reverse strand, counting down.
TAAAGAAAAAATTAATCACTGCACCTATAGTAGTACCACCTGATTGGGAGAAACCATTTGCAATAATGTGCAATGCTAGTGATTATGCTATTGGGGTTGTTTTAGGACAAAGGCACGACAAAGTTTTTAAGTTATAAATTATACTAGTAAAAGTCTAAATAATGCTTAGATTAATTATACTACTAAAAGAGAGTTATTAGCTATTGTTTATGCCTTTAATAAATTTAGATCTTATTTAATTGAAACTAAATGTATAGTGCATACAGATCTTTATAATATTAAATACTTGATGCAAAAGAAGGATGCTAAACCAAGATTAATTAGATGGATACTTCTATTGCAAGAGTCTGATTTTATCATGATAGATAGAAAGGGAAATGATAATCAAATAGCTGATTACTTGTCTAGAATAAAAATAAAAATATTAACTAATTTTGCAAATGAAATTTTAGAAAATTTCCTTAATGAACATTTATAAAGTATTGATGAAATGGATGTACCGTGGTATGCTGATTTAGTAATTTATATTGTAAGTAATATTCTACCACCTGATATCAAGAATCCACAATTAAAGAAATTTATCTATGAATCGAAAGACTATTTTTTGGATGACCAATATTTATATAAACAATGTAAATATCTAATTATTAGAAGATGTGTGTCTAATGAAGAAACTCAATAGATAATTGAAAGATGTCATTATTCTGAATTTGGAGAACATTCTGGAACAAATAGAACTGCAAGCTGGATTTTATTGGTCTACTATTTTTAGATATACAATAACAACAACAACAACAACAACGCCTTAATCCCACTACGTGGGGTCGGCTTCATGAATCCTTTTTCTCAATTACGTCATATTTAGTGTCATATTTTCATTTAGTTCTAGTAAATAAAGATCATTTTTAATACAATAAGCCCAAGTCTTCCTTGGTCTACCTCTGCCTTTCTTAACACAAGTCGAATCTAAAACATCTACTCTCCTAATCGGATCATCAGATGGTCGACGTTTAATGTGACCAAACCATCTAAGACGACTTTCTCTAATTTTGTCTGTCACAGGAGCTACACCAACCCTATCACGAATATATTCATTCCGCATTTTGTCTCTAAGTGTAAAGCCACTCATCCACCTAATCATTCTCATCTCGGCAACACTTAACTTATTATTATGCTTCTCTTTTAAAGGCCAACATTCAACGCCATAGAGCATTGCAGGTCTCACCACCGTCTTATAAAATTTTCCTTTCAGTCTTAGCGGTACTTTTCTATCACACAAAAGGCCCGAAGCATTCCTCCACTTCAACCAACCAACTTGAATTCTACTATTAACATCACCATCTACATCACCATCGCTTTGGACAACGGACCCAAGATATCTAAATCGTTCACACTTTTTAAAACTTTGGAACAACAGACCCAAGATATCTAAATCGTTCACACTTTTTAATAATTTGATCACCCAAAGTCACACTTCTGTCACTAGAGCTATTACTACTAAAATTACATTCCATGTATTCGGTTTTAGTTCTATTTAAATGAAGGCCTTTAGACTCTAATGTAGACCTCCATAATTTAAGTTTTTCTTGGGCTTTTTCTCTCATTTTATCCATGAGAAGAATATCATCAGCAAAAAGCATACAACAAGGTACATCCTCTTGTAGATGTCTAATAACACCATCCATAGCTAAAGTAAAAAGATATAGGCTTAAAGTCGATCAGTGATGTAATCCAACAGAAATAGGAAAATATTTTGTCAATCCTCCTTCAGTTTAAACACAAGTAACAGTTCTAGTATACATATCTTTAATGACTTGAATATAAGTCATATCAACACCTTTCTCACACAAGTAACAACTCTAGTATACATATCTTTAATGACTTGAATATAAGTCATATCAACACAATAATCCAACAGAACTAGGAAAATATTTGGTCAATCCTCCTTCAGTTCGAACACAAGTAACAAATAGTATACATATCTTTAATGACTTGAATATAAGTCAATCAACACATTTCTTCTCGAGAACTCTCGTAATCCAACAAAAATAGGAAAATATTTTGTCAATCCTCTGGCTTAAAGTCGATCCCTGATGTAAACCAACAGAAATAGGAAAATATTTTGTCAATCCTCTGAACACAAGTAACAGCTTTAGTATACATATCTTTAATGACTTGAATATAAGTCATATCAACGGAACACAAGTAACAACTCTAGTATACATATCTTTAATGACTTGAATATAAGTCATATCAACATAACACAAGTAACAGTTCTAGTATACATATCTTTAATGACTTGAATATAAGTCATATCAACACCTTTCTCGTAACAGCTCTAGTATACATATCTTTAATGACTTGAATATAAGTCATATCAACACCTTTCTTTCTTTCTTCCACAACTTTAGTATACATAGCTTTAATGACTTGAATATAAGTCATATCAACACATTTCTTCTCAGGAACTCTAGTATACATATCTTTAATGACTTGAATATAAATCATATCAACATCTTTCTTCTCAAGAAACTCTTCAATGGATGTAATCCAACAGAAATAGGAAAATATTTTGTCAATCCTCCTTCAGTTTGAACTCAAGTAACAACTCTAGTATACATAGAAAATATTTTGTCAACCCTCCTTCAGTTTGAACAAAAGTAACAGCTCTAGTATACATATCTTATGACTTGAATATAAGTCATATCAACACATTTCTTCTCGAGAACTCTCCAAAGGATATCTCTTAAGTTCTAAATCAATAAAAATCAAATGTAGATTCTCCTTATTATCTCTTTTATTATCTCTGAATCGTAAGCTTTTTCTAAATCAATAAAAATCAAATGTAGATTCTCCTTATTATCTCTGAACTTGTCGTAAGCTTTTTCTAAATCAATAAAAATCAAATGTAGATTCTCATTATTATCTCTGAACTTCTTCATCAAAACTCTCAATAAATGTATAGCTTCCATAGTAGACCTGCCCGGCATAAATCCCCATCAAACCTCACAATAAATGTATAGCTTCCATAGTAGACCTGCCAGGCATAAATCCAAATTCATTATGAGAAATTTTCATAGGTATAGCTTCCATAGTAGACCTGCCTGACATAAATGCAAATTGATTATGAGAAATCTTTGTAATATCTTAACCTATGTTCAATTACCCTCTCCCATAATTTTAAAGTATGACACATCAACTTAATTCTTTAACCTATGTTCAATTACCCTCTCCCATAATTTTAAAGTATGACACATCAACTTAATTCCTTTATAATTGTGCACTCTTGTGCATCCCCTTTATTCTTAAAAATGGAAACCAAATTACTCTTCCTCCACTCCTGAGGCATCTTTTTAGCTTTTAAAATAATATTAAAGAGTTTAGTAATCCAAGAAACTCCTAAATCTCCTAAATATTTCCACACTTCAATTCGGATATAAAGAAACTCCCAAATCACCCAAATATTTCCACACTTCAATTGGAATATCATCAGGTCCTACAGACTTCCACCATTGGTTTTCTTTAAAGCCTCCTCAACTTCTTTTTTGCTAATGCAACGGTAAAAATGAAACGTTTTATTATTATTCGCGATATTAAAATCACTATAGTAGATCATCAGAAACTTCATTAAAAAGTTTATCAAAGTAACTCACCCACCTATGTTGAATATCTTTTTCCAAGAAAAGGTAACTCACCCACCTATGTTGAATATCTTTTTCTAAGAAAAGTACTTTTTGATTTTCATCTTCAATCTTTTTCTAAGAAAAGTACTTTTTGATTTTCATCTTTAATACGCTTTACTTGAGTTAAATCATTACTTTTCTTTTCTCTTTGTTTAATTTTCATCTTTAATACACTTTACTCGAGTTAAATCTTTACTTTTCTTTTCTCTTTGTTTGATTAGTTTATACATATATTTTTCACCCTCCTTAGTATTTAATCTATTATAAAGATCATTAAAAGTAGAATTTGTAGCGTCAAAGATTGTTTATTTAGACTCCCTGCGGGCCGTTTGATATTTTTCCCAGTTCTCTAAGCTTTTACATTTAAACCAATTTTTATAACATAACTTCTTATTTTTTTATCTTTTCTTGCACATTATTACTCCACCACCAACTATTTTTATTTGTAAATACTTTTTATTTTGATTCTCCAAGCACATCTTTTGCTACTTGTTTAATAGTTTTTGTTACTTTATCCCACATCACATTTGCTTTATCATGAATATCCCAAATTTTGAAAAATTGAACTTTAATCATAAAAATAATTTTATTTGTGTTTTTTAAGTTTCTCCATCTAATTCTGCAATGATGAGTCTTAGTACTTTTTATTTACAACTCTTAATATTAAAATCTAAAACTAATAAATGATATTGGGTACTTAAATTTTCACTTAGAATGGCCTTACAATCTTTACAATCGCGACGANTATTCATGATTATGATGCAATGCCTCTTTTTCCATCTCAAATTGCTACTATTTCTAAAAGGATTGATCAAATTGGAGTGAATTATTCTCAAATACCCTGAGTATTAGAGGAGAATTCACTAGGACGGATTATTGAAACTCAATCATCTTATGAAACCTTAAACGCTATAAATAATCAAAATAATAATCCATATTCTAACTATTTTAACCCTGGATGGAAAAATCGCCCTAAATTTAGTTAGAATAATTATAATAATTCGGTGAATCCATCCGAAAATTTGAACAATCAAGGAAATTCAAGATTTCGACCTTATTATCCTCAAGGATTTAACTCCAACCCTAACCCACAAGTTTAAGGAAAAGAAATTGATGATGGAAGAAGTAATATTGAATATGGTAAATCAAATACAGAGTCAAGGGGTTGCTATTAGAAATATTGAAAATTAATAAGGAAGTTTTGCTACTACACTTAGTAATAGACCTTCTGGAATTCTTCCAAGTACTGTGGAAGTTAATCCAAAAGATTAAAATAAAGAGAAAATTAAAGCTATTCAATTATAAAGTGGAAAAGAATTTGAAGCAAGGATCCAAAGATAAACTGAAGTTAATGAAGCGAAGGAAGAAATGGAAAATGATCAATAAGAAAATGAACAAACACAGGTCCCTGTAGAAAATCNTTAAATCTCCTCCAATAAAAATTATTTCTTCAAGAGGTATCATTTGTATTAAGTCTTCTAAGTCATTCCAAATTTTATCTTTAGACCATGCATCTAAACCTACTTGAGGAGCATAACCACTTATAATATTAAAAATCTCAGTATCAATGATAATATTAAGGGCTAAAATTCTATCACGAACTCTATTAATTTTTACAACATTATCTTTCAAACTCTTATCCATAATTACACCTACACTATTTCTAGTGCGACTCTTACCAGTATACCAGCTTAAAACCTAAATTATCAATCTCCTTAGCCTTTTCTCCAACCCACTTAGTTTCTTGAATACATATGATATTAATTTTTCTATGAATCATAATATCCACTTAGTTTCTTGAATACATAAGATATTAATTTTCCTATGAATCATAATACCAACTAATTTCCATTAATTTACCATTGAGAGTACCTATATTCCAAGATCCTATCCTAATATTAGTTTCATTAGTTTTATAGACTAACTTCTTTACCCGCATTCACCCGTAATGGTGGGAACCCTTGCTTATTTAACACTACGCCCGGGCGCCGGTGTAGCGGCCCTTGCACACTTTTCACTTTATTCAGGCTATACAGTGTGTCGTTTATAGGGGATGCCCTAGCACTTACACAATTATCAAAAGGATTCATATCATGATTTTTTTTTACAAGTTTTACGCTGGCTATCGACTACCTAACGCAACCCTCTACTATTTTTAGGGATTATAATGAATATATTAAAATATACGATAGATGTCAATGAGTAGGAAATATTTCTAGAAGAAACGAATTCCCTCTAAATTACACATTAGAAGTTAAAAAATTTTATGTGTGGGGATTAGACTTTATGGGACCATTTATGCCTTCATTTGGAAATTATATATATTACTTGTTGTTGATTATATATCTAAATGGATTGAAGCTATTGTTATGCCTAGATGTGACGCTCGAAGTGTTTCTAAATTAAATTTTTTTTTACAAGATATGGAATGCCGAGAGTAATCATTACTAATAGAGGATCTCATTTCAGGAATAAGAGAATCAAAAAATTAATCAAGAAATATGATATAATGCATAATTCTCTACTGCTTATCATCCTCAGACTAGTGGTCTAGCAGAAATATAAAATCATGAAATTAAACGCATTTTAGAAAAAGCTGTAAATCCTTACAAATTGGATTGGTCTGCTAGACTAGATACTGTATTATGGGCATACAGAACTGTTTATAAAACTTCTATAGGAATGTCTCCATATAGATTTATTTTTGGAAAAATATGCATTTGTCAGTAGAATTGGAACGTAAAGCATTTTGGGTTATTAAAGAATTTAATTTTAATTTATAAGACGCTGTTGAAAAAGGGTTATTGCAACTCAATGAACTTGAGGAGATTATGAATGAAGCATATGATAATGCGAAAATCTATAAAGAGAAAATGAAAGTATGGTATGATCGGAAGATTATTAAGAAGAAATTTGAACCTGGACAAAAAGTTCTACTATATAATACAAGATTGAGATTATTTTCAGGAAAACTAAAATCCATATGGTTATGACCATTTAAAGTGATTAAAGTTTATCATTATGGAACTGCTGTTATTAAAGATCCTAAAATTGGAAAGATATTTGAAGTTAATGGGCATCGTTTGAAACATTATTATGAAGGGCACATATCTCAGTTTAAAAAGTTTTAATGTTAATTCAACCCAACTAAACAAGCGGTATGTCTGGCTGACGACGTTAAACCAATCGCTTTGTGGGAGGCAACCCATACTTATATTGATATGTATTACTATTTGGTTTGATAAAGTACCTTATATATTAGTAGCTAATAATCCTGCACAATTGCATTTGTTATAAATTAAGTTAAATATTGGTATTGGAGGAAAATTTGGAATCAAATTGAAACAAAAAAAATGAAAGTCGCAATTTTGGTCACTAGTGCCGACGGCGCCAGCATGGGCTCCGACGGTGCCAGCATGGGCTCCGACGGCACCCTAGATAATGGACATCAGTGCTGGCAACGCCAATCGAGAGCGCCAACGGCGCCTAGTATGGTTGGATGGTTTTAGACGACTTTTGGTGGATTTGGCGTGATTTCACTTCATAATAATCGTCGGGAAGAGTTTAAAAAGGCCTAGAAACATTCTTGGGCGCCTAGAGACTTCTTATTTTTTGGATTCCATGGCTTCCAATTCCAGAAATACTTTGAGGTATGGAGTTTTCAACAAAAGAAAGTTTATTAGTTTTGACGCGCAGCAATTATATGATAAAGTTTTTATGAAGAGGAGATTCATCAAAGAAAGTAGATTTGTTAATAATGGAGTAATCAATCCAACTGGTCTGATTGATAAGATCATTCTGTAAAGACATTGGGAAGTTTTGTGTTACACTATGTCTGTGGTTGTTGTGCCTGTGGTGAAGGAGTTTTATGCAAACTTACATGAAATTAGTCAAGGTGTTGTCTTCGTACGAGGTAAGGCTGTACCATTCACTCCTACAAGGATTAATGAATTGTATATGATAGACAACGTTCCAATCTGTTATTATACAAATTTCATTCCTACACGAAATTTGATGCAAGATGTGTATAATCTTCTGACGGATCAAAGTGAGATGTGGGAGGTACAAGATAAAGGATATGTTAGTTTCTCCACTTCATTACTTAATCAAATCTCAAAGCAATGGCATTTCTTTATTGCTATAAAGTTACTCCCTACTATGAAAATTAGTAGAGTCACCAATGAATGTGCTATTTTAATTTACTCCATTCAAATGAAAAAACCCATTGATATAGGGTCTATTGTATTTAAATCTATGATGGGTATCCTTACTAATGAACCAATTTATGGACTTAGGCATCCATCTACCATCTTTTTGATTTGCAGTCAAGCCCAAGTGCCACATGAAAGTTGGGAAAAAAACTTTATTACTTTGGGAGCCCATGATCCCCATTGATGAAAATTATTTTAGAAATGGAAATGAAGTATTAGAAGCCATCATAGATCAATCTTCACATACTTCAACTCCATTAATACCACCAACAGTTTGAAGTTCGCTTGCTTTGAAAAAGAAATTGAAGAAAATTGAAAGGGAACTTCATATTATTATAAATGCAGTAGGAGATGTGAAATACATTTTTGATCACCTATATTGGAGAATGAAAGAAAATTTTGATCACACCGAACTTTTGAAGCAGGATTAGTTCGGATGTTTAAAGAAAATGGGTGGATCGAAGAAAATTTGACAGATCCCTTCTACAACTTATATGTTCATTACCAATCTATGGAAGATATCAGAGGACGAGAAAGCACTGAAGAAGAGGCGTAATAATTGAAGACTTTAGATTCTCTATCTATTTTAGAACATTATATATATTTAGTGTAATTATGTGGATTTGATTTGATTTTGGTTTGTTTTTACTTTAGAATTCTAAACTTTGATTGTGTGTATAGTTTTGTGACATCGTTTAGTGTTGTGGCTTGATTTCAATGCTAATTTATAATTAGTTTGTTTAATATGTATGCTTATGTAATTAAAAAAATGTGTTTGTAAAAGTGTACTTTCATATATAAAAGTTAGTTTGTTGTTGTTTGTGAAAATTGGTGTTTGTGAAATGTTCTGTTTGTAAATTATTGTTAGATTAAAATTTGTGTCTAGAATACTAAAAATTTTTGGAGTAAATTGATAGGAAATTGAAAATTAAAAAAAATCAAAATATGGAATTTTTCAGGTCTTCAGCGCCGCATTGGCGTCGATGGCGCCCTTGACCCGACTGTAGATTAAACCCCTTAAAATTCATAGTTTTTATTGTGGCCACCTTTTTTACTCTTAAGTCATCTTCAACCTTTGGTTTGGGTGGCTAGGGCTTGATTTTGGGTAGATTTGAGGCAATTTAGAGTCTAAAAGACTTCAGATTTCATCTTCTCTACATAAGAGCTACACTTAAACCAATATTTTTTTATTTTCACCAAGGATTAATCTCACATTTCATGGATCCAAAAATATGGAAATTTTTTTTGAGAAATGTTTGAGAAAATCCTTTGGTGATAAACTCTTATTTAGTGATTTGAAGTTTAAAATGTTTTACATTTTGATTTTTGGAATTTTAGAATTTATTCAGATTTTTCAAAATTTTATAGATTTCCTATGACACCTAGATCGAGCAAAAGAAAAATAGAATATGACAAGCAGAAATTTGTTAGCTTTAGAGCTAGTGCTCGATTTCATAGTTTGCAAGAAAATAAAAAAGTGATTCAGGACAGAGGTTTTAAAAATCCGGGAGGAGAAGTTGCACGTTTGATTATTGTTCGACAGTGGGAAAATTTTTGTTATTTTAGTGCTGATGCGATAGCTGGGTTTGTAATGGAATTTTATGCCAACCTTCCTGAAGCTTCTCATGATTTTGTTTTTATTCAAGGAAAAAGGGTGGAGTTTACTCTAAGAAAAATTAATGAGTTTTATCAGTTAGAAGATGTGTATAGTTGCCCAGTATCATTCTTTTTCTGCTACAGATCACACTTTAGATGAAGTTATTTCTTTTCTGACTAGTGAAAAAGAGGCATGGAAATAAAGAATAGAGTTAAAGTTAACTTTCCCCTTTCTATGTTAAATGTAGTATTTAAGGCCTGACATTATTTTATTTCTGGGAAGATGATTCCAACAAATCATCATAGCAAAGTAATCAACGATAGAGCCATCCTGAACTTCTGTACTTAGCAAGTGATGGATATAAATGTAGGCTTTATCATTTATATGAAAACTCGATTTATTGCTCTAGGAGAGACCGCTGGTGGATTGGCACACCCTGCTCTGATTTACACACTTTGTGAGCATGCAGAAGTTGATTTCAGATCTGATGAGGACAGGATTGAGTCTCAGAGACCGATTGGGTCTACCAACATCAGGACTTATGAGTCTCATGTTGATTAGAGATCTGGAAGACAGGCCAGGGATATTCCTTCTACCTCTAGAACCTCTAGTGAGCCTACTTCAAGTGACCTCAGCAACAGGGAGTTGTTGTACCAGATGATGATTCAACAAGGAGATATTTTGAGGATGGATTATAGGATGCAGAATATGGAGGCCAGAAATGCTCACATTGATGATCTGATTCACCAAAAATTTGAATATGATGTTGCTTATGATGATGCTTTAGTTAGATATCTGAGGGGTGACCATACAGTTCAGTTCTCTATTCACCCTACTTATACTCCATATCAGCAGCAGAAGTTAAATGTCGATGATGAGGAAGATAATGACTGGTGATCTATTTTGTTTGTTTGTTTGTGTTTGTATTGTGTGATTGTATTGTTTGTGTTGTGATGTTGTTGAGACTTTGTTTGTTATGTTACGTTAAACTGTAATGTGGAAAACTGTTTTCATCTTTTAGAATTTTGTTTAGTTTTGTTATTATTTTCAGTACTTTGTTATGCTCTTTGATTAGCTCTTTCTCAGCAAATTTTATATGTATTATGTGCAATTTAATATTTTTAGCCTTGTAGTTTTCATATTAGCACTAACAGCATTTCAAAATTTATGTTCAAAAATCAGAATTTCCAACAGGTATGAATTTTTTTTATATATTTAATGCTTGGTTATGCGTCCTTCTTCAGCATCAGATCTCTTCCTATTAGCTACTTCAAAGTCAAATGATCAGCAATTTGATTATCAGATCTCTTCCTATCAACTACTTCAAAGTCAAATTCCTGCATCAGAATGACGCATCTAATTAATCTTGGTTTTGCATCCTTCTTCAGCATCAGATAACTTATAGCAGAGTGATCAGTATACACAATATATTTAGCTCTAATTGAATAAGATCTAAATTTATCAAATGCAAATATTATTGTCAATAATTGTTTTTCAGAAGTAAGCTTCATGAAGAGTTTTACTGGCGTAGTATATAACTTTAAAAATTGTGTCATATTTTGCCTTAGCATAGCCTCAATAGCATAATCACTTGCATCATACATTAACTCGAATGGTTTTTCTTAATCATGTGAAGTAATAATAGGTGCGGTGATTAATTTTTCCTTTAAAAAATTAAAGGCATTTAGGCAGTCCTGGTTGAAATCAAATATCATGTCTTTTTCTAAAAAACGACACAGAGGCTTGGCAATTTTTGAAAAGTCTTTAATATATAGTCTATAAAATTTAGCATGTCCTATAAAATTCCTAACTCCTCTCACTATAGTAGGAGGAGGTAGTTTAGCAAGAACTTGTATTTTTTTATCTACTTTCAAGAGGAGGTTGTTTAGCAATAAATTATATTTTTGTTGGATCTACTTCCATACCACTTTTAGAAATTTTATGCCCCGACACAATTCCTCCCACGGTAATAAATTCACATTTTTCCTAATTGAGAACTAAATTTGTTTCTTCACAGCAATTTAGAACTCTCACCAATTAATATAAGCATGAATCAAAAGAGGTTCTAAAAACTAAAAAGTCATCCTTGAAAACTTCAATTCCTTTCTTAATTAAATCGTAGAAAATTGACATCTTGCACCTTTGAAAAGTTGTAGGTGCATGCATAAACCAATGAGCATTCTTCTTAAAGAAAATGTTCCATATGGACTTGTGAATGTTGTCTTCTCTTGATCCTCAGGAGCAATAGTTATTTGGTTGTATCCTGAATATCCATTCAAAATACAGAAATATTGATGTCCAACTAGCTTATTCAAAATTTGCTAGAAAAGGTAAAAAAAATGATCTTTCTTTGCGGTAAGATTTAATTTTCTATAATCAATAAAAATTCACCACCCAATGATTTATCTTATTGGAAGTAATTCATTTTGTTTGTTAACAGCTATGGTCACTCCCCCTTTCTCAGGAACACAGTGAATCAAACTAATCCAAGCACTATAAGAAATAGGGTAGAGATTCCAAAATCCAACCACTTTAAAATTTCATTCTTTATAACTTCTTTGAAGATAAGGTTCAATCTCCTTTGAGGATCTTCCCTAGGCTTGTGATTATCTTCCATTAAAATTATATTCATATAGATTGAAGGGTCGATACATTTAATATCCACTAACGTCCATCCAAAGCTTTTCTTATAATTTCTCAAATTTTTCATTAATATTCTTCACAATCTTCAGTTAAGTCTAAGGATATTATAACAGGTAATGTTGAATTCCCTAGAAAAATATACTTTAAATGTGTAGGGAGTACAGTCATCTCAAGTTCAGGAGGCTTTTCAATTCAAGGAATAAGAGGTTTGTTATTTTCAGTGGTATCTAAAATCTTAAACTTCTTCTGAACATAATTTGAATCCTCGATCATTATCTCAATAGATTTATCATGATAATCAATATCATTTTCATACGCCAGTTCTTGTTGTCATGTTTTAACTTCACAACTTTCTCTAAAATGGTTCCTACTTAAATCATCAATAATCTTCATTCTATAACATTCATTTTCTCTTCCTTTAGTTGGATACTTCATAGATTTTAATACATTAAAAGTAACTTCCTAGTGATTAACTCTCATGGTTAGCTCTCTTTTTTGTACATCTATGATAGCTCGCCCAATCATAAGGAAAGGTCTCCCTAAAATAATTGGTATTTCTTTATCTTCCTACATATCTAAAATAATGAAACCCACAGGGAAGATAAATTTATCTACCTTCACCAGTAAATCTTTTAAAACCCCTTTTGGATATGTAATAGAACGATCAGCTAACTGAAGGATTACAGTTATGGGAGAAATCTCTTTTAGGCATAACCTTTTGAATATAAAAAATGACATGAGGTTAATGCTAGCTCTTAAATCACATAAAGCTTTTCCATAAAATCAGTCTCATATCATATAAGGTATAGTAAAGCTACCAGGATCTTAGGAAGCTTTTTCTGATTTATTGCACTGCATTCTTCATTAAGTGCCACAATTTTGTGATCTCTAAACTTCCGCTTCTTATTTAAAATAACTTTCATTAACTTAACATAACTGGCATTTGCTTTAGCAAATGGAACGATGATTGTTAGCTTCTTAAATATCTCAAAAAATTTAGAAAATTATTGATCAAGTTTTTGCTATCTAAGTCTCTAAGGAAATGGAGATGGTGGTTTTTCTAATTTGTTCTTAGTTGAAAAGACTGGTTTTATATATTCTTAGGAACATTTTCTTCATGTTTTGTGGTTTCTTCAATTTCCCTCTCAACTTAATCTCTTGTTGCACTTCAGTATCCAATTCTCTACCACTTCTCAACTTGATTATCTTAACTTCCTTTTTGTTTTTATCTTTAGGAATATGTTCAGTGTTATTAGGAAGAGTTCTCTGAGGCCTATTGCTAAGTGAGTTAGCAATTTGTCCCTCTTGATTCTCAATATTTTTAATTGCAGCACTTTGACTTTGTAATTGATTCCTCGTATGTACACCACTTCTTCTATAGACATTGGGTCTATTATTAATCACATTTAACGTATTATATGAAAGTGGTTGAGAATCCATCATTTGACTCAATGAGTTCTCTTCACTAAAATAAATTCTTTGAGTTAACTTCATTCCAAATTGGTTTAACTTCCTAGATATCACAGCAACTTAAGATGCCAAATTTGAAATGGCATCAGTACTTTCTTAAGATTTACCCTTTCAGAGGGTCATTGAAAATTTTTAGTAACCATCTCTTCGAGTAATGCATATGCTTCATCCAAAGGCTTTGACATTAATGAACCTCCAGCAACAGCATCAATGATGGATCAATGAGATCCAACTAACTCATTGTAAAATGTTTGAATTATCAACCAGTCTGGCAAAGCGTGATGGGGACACTTCCGAAGAAGTTCTTCAAATTGTTCCTAAGCTTCGTATATTGACTCACAATCATACTTAGAAAATGAGGTAATATCATTTCTAAGCTTAGCAATTCTTGAAGATGGGAAATACATAGTTAGGAATTTCTATGCTAAATCTCCTCAAGTTTTGGTAGATTCAGTTGCTAATGAATATAACCACATCTTAGTTTTATCCCATAAGAAAAAAGGAAAAAGTCTAAGGCTAATAGTGTCGCTTGATGCGTCGTCATTCTTCTTGTCTGTCATAATAATAGGAATTTGAGAGATAAAAACATCATCATTAAAGTGCACCATGTAAATCAACTTAGGCAAATTTTAACTGTTACCAATCCACAAATCCTTAACTTGGATATTAATATCCCAAGGGCCCCCATAGAAATCCTTAAGAGAACCATTACCAAGCCAGTCATCATACCAAAAGGCTACTTCACCCTTGTCAATATCCTAACACAGATTATCCTCCACTTGTTGAGAGACCATAAGCATCTCTCTCTAAATAAATGAATTGAAATTAGAGTTAAGTATAGAAAGAGGGTGAGAATTAGAGCAATACTTGGCACGTAACAGAGAAGCCAAATAGAATTATCCATACAAAATTGTAGCCAAAGTTTCATATAGTTAATTTTAATAGAATCAACAAGGCTATGAAAATTCAAGCCACTCTTATTCATCGGCTTACAGAGCTCATCCCAGCTCTTTCAATGACTGTTTCACTTGCCACGGCAATCCCAAAGAAATTTATTAAATAGTTTTTCAAGTCTCTTAATGAAACCAGGAGGCATACACATCACTTGTATAGCATAAAGAGGAAGAGAGGTAGGAATACTCTTCAATAAAGTAATACGACCACCAAAAGATAAAAATTTATTTTCTTAAGACAGAATCCTCTTATTTATATTATCAAATAAATCAGAGAAAAGATAATTCCTTTTTAACCTTCTTGTCAAGATTAAACCCTAAATATCTTAATGGCAATTTAGCTTTGTTGCAATTAGTAAAATCAGCAATCCAATTTTTCTTAGCAGCAAAAATATACTTGGAACAATAAAACTGACATTTAGAAGTATTAAAATGTAAACCAGAGACTTCATGCATATGATCGAACACCTGCCAAATCTTCTTAATATATCTCTTATTAGCATTTGTAAAGATAATAAGATCATCTGCAAAACATAAATGAGAAATGATAATCCTACCTTTATGAACATAGTTTAAACTATGATAATTCTCGAAAAGATTTTTAAGGCATTTAGATAAATAATCAAAAACAATGATGAAAAGATAAGGAGAAAGGGGGTCTCCTTGCTTAATACCTTTAGTAGCCATGAAGTAACCACTAGAATTACCATTAATAATAACAGAATGGTAATTATTATTAAGGATTCTATTAATAATATTACAAAAATCCTCGTTAAAATCAATAGCCTTTAAAACATAAGCTATAAATTCTCATATAATGGGATCAAAGGCCTTCTTGATATCCATCTTAAAAATAACATCACAACATCTCTTACTCTTATCAATATCTAAAAGGAGTTATTGCATAGTAAGAGCATTATCACCAATGTCTTTCTTTAAGAAAAACAAATTGATTAAAACAAATAATGTTATTCAAGAAAGACTGAATTCTCTTAACATTAATCTTAGAAATATTTTTAGAAATCAGTGTTAATACTTTTGGGTCTAAAAGCATCCCAAGAAGTAGCACCATTCTCCTTAGGAATCAAAACAATATTAAAATATTTAAAATATCTAGGTAAATCTTTACTTCAAAAGAAATCCTGAATGGCCTTAACAAGATCAGTATGGATTATATCACAACTATTTTTATAAAACTCCATAATGAAGCCATCAGGACCAGTAGCTTTACCATCCTCCATAGAATAAATAATTGTTTTGATTTCATCCTTAGAAGGCACATAGATAAGATTTAAATTTTGAAAACTAGAAGACATATTATAATGATCAACATTAATCTTAGCAATAGAGTTACCAACATTATGAAATAAAGTAGAGATATAATTAATCTCATTATTAACAATATCAAAAAATTAGAATAAGAGATACCATCATCACACTTAATGCTAGTAATCATATTAAACTTCTTTCTGCTTTTAATGCAAGCATGGTAATAGGAAGAGTTCCTATCACCATCCAAGAAATGAGATCGAGCAGGTTCCAGAGCACAAAAAGATTCTTCCATATTAATAACATTATTAAAATCTTAGTGACCTTAAAGTAATGTATCAAGGTTAATAGTAATATGACAGTACTCAAATTCTAAATTCTTAACATGAATCTCAGCATTAGCTTCAACCTCACTAAGGTTTCCAAAAACTTCTCAGTTCTAGCTTTTGAAAAACTTAGCAAGGTTCTTCTGAAGCCACCGAAGTCTAATACCAACGCTACCATGTCCGAAAGCATAATCAAGAATCTTCCAATTATCCTTAACACTCTTATTATAATTAAGGTGAAAAGTCCACATATTATAGAAACAAAAATGATAAGTCTTCTTACCATAAATATCCATAACCTTTAATAAGACAGGAGTACGGTCAAAAGCAGTTAAAGCAAGATGGTGAACCTCGTGAAGATAGAAATTATTAATCCAAGCAATATTAAAAACAAACCTGTCAAGCCTTTCAAATGCATGGCCACGAGTTTCAAAAACATTGTGTAGAAGTTAGAACCATAACGCTGAATAGAAACCTTTAAATTATTTATGATGAGCCACCCAACATCTCCACCCTTTAAATAGATCTATGTGCATAGTTTAAATCACTCTAGATAATTCTTATGATCATTTATTCCATTTTAATAAGACATTTTTAATTCTTAAACTCTTTGTTCTCTATGTTCATAGATCCTTATCAATTTTAACACTTTAGTTCTTGAATAGTTTTCTATTTGACTCTTGATATTAATCCAGACTCGCCACTGTTTTGAGATATTTAATATGGATTTACCTTAGGTAGCGTGAAAGCCTTACTAGCATGAATTGCATCTCCATAGAATAGGGAACTAATAGAAGATCAAAGACGATGGTAGTAGTAGCAGTAGTGAAAAAAGAAGAAGAAGAAGAAGAAGAAGAAGAAGAAGAAGAAGAAGAAGAAGAAGAAGAAGAGGTAAAAGAGGTAAGGACTAAATATATTTGTTGCCAGTAATCCTCCATATTATTATGATGATAATTTCACTATTGGCATTATTTTTATGATTTTTTTAGGTTAGAGAAAAGTTTCACTTTATAATCTTGAGAAAAGAGAAAACAAAGTTCATTATAATACATTTTTATATGCATGTGGATGCATGTAACTAGAACAATCAAGAAAACACTCGGATGCAAGTTATCAAGTAAATGATCCAATTTTATGCTTCATAATTGAAATAACATATATTGGCTACCAAATTCATTTATTCTCCATCGAATTCATTGATATTGATTGGAGGCTCGCAATTAAATCATAATCATTAGCTTGTGACAGATGAGCTGCAATGAACTGGCCTGGTCATATCTCATGGAGTATTAACGAGTTCTTAATGGTTATGATGAGTGCTTTGGGTGAGTGTGCTATTATCTTCAATGAGTTCAATATATCTAGCCTTTTCCAAATTCGAGTGGACCCTAATGAACCTAATTCTGAAAATAATTTGATACACAATGATAAATAACTCATTTTTTTAATACTTAAATATCTCAAATCTTTTAACACACAAAGAAATTAACAATCAAAATAACTTTTTCCCCCTATTTTTATGCAACATAATATAACTGAAATTGAGGACTTTGTTCTTGTTGTATTTGATCGATTGATTAGGTTTTAGTATTGATAATATTTTGTAAAAGGCAAGTACTGATTATTTTTTTAATTACATTTTCTAGCTATTCTTTTTTAAATCTTCATAATAATAATAGTAATCTTATAATTATAATTTAGGCGTGCTTAATGCGCAACATAATCGTAAAAATCAAATTATGGGGTTTTAATGTAAAATATGCGAGTACACATCTTACAAAAATTAGAAAAAAAAAGGGTAGTTACGTAAATTAAGCTGTGAGGTATGTTGGCTTTTGGTTTTGAGGCATCCAGCTGTGCCTTTTGTCGGTCACGGTGTACCCATGGAGCGCTTTAGGCAGTGAGGCTGGCCAATTGGATCGGGTTTGCAGTCGGGTAAGGTATATATATGTATATCCTTTAGCTACTCACGCCGATGCTCCACCACCAAGCTAGCCAATCCGGTAAGAGCTCTGCAGCTTTCAACCAATAAAGTGAAATTAAAAAAAAAACGCCAGGCCAAAGTGTCTTATGGCTCAAAGCCCTGCATTTCCTCCCCCATTTAGCACAGTGTTAATGGGAGGTTATTGAGAGATTTATTGCGACGTTATTAGCACTAATGTTTCAATAACCCTTCAATAACCCCCAATTACCCTCTCAATAACCTCTGTGAGACGTGGATCCGATATAGCACACATGACAATATATTACTGAAGTTCGTACGTAGTGCTGCGTACGTGTTCCGTATGTAATAATTTCTCGTTCGCAGACCGTGCACAGGATGACGGGAAATATTTGCATACGGACTATGCACGTAGAACTGCATGCGTAATAACCTCTCAATAACCTCTGTTTCACGGTTATTAGGGGGTTATTGGGAGGTTATTGAATTATTAGTTTCAATAATATATAACCACAATAATTTTTGCGGGTTCTATTTCGATGTTATTCATAGGCTATTATGCGAGTATTACAATGTTAATGAAGTATGCACGCAGAGCTGCGTGCATAGTTCGTATACAAATATTTCCCCATAATCACCCCATCTCCTCCTACTCTGGTGTCTGTGCTCCCTCTACGTACATTCTCTCTCCTCTCCTTCCTACAGACGATCCTAACTACTCTCTCACCCACAAGAAAAAGCAGATGTCAAGCCTCTCTCCCTCTACGTACAAACTCAAAATACTTCACTCCCATTTATACTTTTGACATCTCCATTAGGATTGTGCTAACATATTTTAATCATAAGACTATTATTGACTCTCTAAAATACTTTTCTACATAAGCAATTAATTACATATTATGGATTTTTAAAAAAAATATTTTTAGAGTTCTTTAAAAATCTATTTTAGAAAGAGTCTCTAGAATTTTTCAAATGTCATTCTAGATTATGAACTCAATTAAAATCAAATTTAATTTTCAACACCCTCTCTTATACTTGATTCGTCATCGCGAGTTATCTCCTTATCATGAAAAAATCTTCATACTTGAGTGGCTTGGTGAATAAATCAACTATTTGATTATGAGATTTCACATACTTTATTTGCACCTTCTTTCTTGTGATGCAGTCTATAATGAAGTTATAGCATGTGTTGATATATTTACTTTAGTCATGAAAAGCAAGATTGTTGGCCAAAGCGATAACTAATTTATTATCAACACAAATTCTCATTGACACTTCTTGTGGTAGTCTTAACTCTTCCAACTAATTTCAAAGCTAAATTGTATCCCAGACAGTTGAAATTGCAACAAAATCAGCTTCACAAGTAGAAAGGGTGACAATTGGTTGTTTCTTTGGAATGTACAAAAAGGTATCTCCCATGTAGATCACAAACGTTTTGTTGTGTTTCTCTCATTCAATCATCCAGCCAAGCCACTATCACTATATCTAACAGCTTGAAATTCTTTGATATTGAATAAAATAAGCCGAAATTGATCTTAGCTTTGATTTAACAAAAATGTTTATTGGTAGTCTTCAAGTAGTAGTTAGAGCTTCCACATAGCGGCTAACGAGTTCAACGAAATAAAGAATGTTTGGCATAAAGCAAGTAAGGTGGCGCAAGCTTTTAACCAAGATCTTGAAAAATGTTGGATTAACCTTTTCTCATGTCTCATTCTTGGAAAACTTGCATCCACATTCTAATGACATGCTTATAGGTTTGTGATGCAACAACTCACACAAGTGCAAGTGTCAAGTAGTAATGCGATTAAAGAGTATCGCGTATCGATCCTATAAGAAAAGTGTAACAATTATTTCAACAGAAATATCTCTATTTTACAAATCTAGTGAACTTAGTTTGGCAGTTTCTCAAAGAAGGTTTTAAATCCTAATCTTAATAAAAAACAGAAAAGATCGTAGGCAGAGGAAAGCAAAAATATGGGGAAAATCTCAAGAGTTCCTTCAAGATAGATGAGGCTCCTGAGTTTGTGATTCAGGGATCCTGGTGATCGTGGCTTTCTTAAATACTTCCCTACGTGATTGTTGTCAATCGTGGAGATGATACTCCTTATGCCTATGACTAGGTCAAAAGAAGCCTAGAATTTATTAAGTTGACATTTCCTCAACCCTCATGGCATTTCGTATAATTGTTCTGATCCCCACAAATGATTGCAGAATTCCGCAAGAATATGTATATTCTCTCAGAATGATGTGATTAACATTTCGTGTTCACTATGTAATGGAAGTCATAGCTTCACGAAATACTTTATTATCCTAATTGGCCACACTAGGAGTAAATTAAGTTTTTAAGTTAACCAGCACTATAGCCACAAGAACACAAGAAAAAGTTATAGGAAAAACATCTCGGAAAACCATGAAGAAAACCACTACCCCCACATCATAGAGACAAAAAGAAAAGTTTAACCACACAAAAAACCACAGAAAAGAAATCCATACAGATTTTCATTGCAAGAGATAAACGAAAGTAAAACTTACAACAAAAGCTTGTTCTCTCCAAAAAAGCAACTCCTCTCCCTCTCATACAAGTATCTCGAGAACTCACAAGAACTCAAAGAAGAAAATCGCCCATGAGGTTTCAATCCAAAAGAAGAAGAAAAACCTAAGTGGAGATCTCTCTCTAATCAAACTCTCACCTCTCTTATAGCCTCAAGTTTTCCAAGATCCCATAAACTGCCACAAGAGCAAATATATAGGTAGGGTTCAGCAAAAGCAAGAAAACTTTTGCCAAACAAGTTTTGGCGGGCTGGGTGCGAGTTCACCTTATCCTGCGCGGGTGCTCCTCGTCTACAGCGAGGATGCGCATGATCTACGGAACAGGCATGCTTGAGCCGGTGTGGGCGCTTTATAATGGGCGCAAGCAAGCTGTAAACAACGTGAGTGCACCGGTGGCATTAAAGCGGGCGGGCAATGTCTGCGGCATGGGTGTGATGGTCCAAAATCCTCTCTATCTTGCTATTTTTCTTCTCTTTTCCGCTCAAATATCATGTCCAGCTTATTTTTTGAACAGTTAAGACAAAAATACCCTTCTCAAGATAATATCAATAGGAAAGATGTAAAAAAAAAACATGGTGAAATGTGCCATAAAATTATCATATATTTAGCTTATATCAGCTTGCAATCATTCTTATTGAATTTCTTAAAAATTTCTTTTTCATAACTTTCTTGAGAAATAAAGAT
>JXCR01138811.1:139000-152330 GCA_002079205.1 Phalaenopsis hybrid cultivar | reverse complement strand
TATATATATATATATATATATATATATATATATATATATATATATAATAGCTCTAATCCTCTAAAATTAAGATACCCAAATCGAAGATGTAAGAGCCAAGATAGATCTTTGTAACAAACTTTGAGACAGTTGGCAATATTATT
Organism: Phalaenopsis hybrid cultivar; assembly: GCA_002079205.1. NCBI lineage: Eukaryota > Viridiplantae > Streptophyta > Magnoliopsida > Asparagales > Orchidaceae > Phalaenopsis > Phalaenopsis hybrid cultivar. Next base: position 152,187 of record JXCR01138811.1, on the reverse strand, counting down.
TTGAATATTGAGCAAGAATATTCTATTTCTTGACATTGGTATATTTGCAATTAGATTACTCTTATTCTCTTATAGAAAGGTTCTTGTCTTTCAAATAAATATTATAACCTTTCTCTAAGAACTCCAGACTCATGATATTACTTTTCATATTTGGCACATAATAAATATTGGAAATAAATTGGTGCTTTCTATTCTTCGGTTGGATAATGATATTTTCTTTGTCATTCATTCCTACCTTGTACTCATCTCTAAGGGATACATTGCCACTCGTCAACTCATCAAACTCCATGAGCATGATTTTTCTTCCACACATATGGTTGTTTGCACTAGTGACCAGATACCATGTGTTATCTTTGCATTTTTCAGTCTCATTTTATGCCAGTAGTAAAGTAACATCTTATTAAGTTCTCTCTTCTATGTAATTTGCCTTTTCTTCAACTTTATTATTGTTAAGAGTTCTACATTTTGTAGCTAGTAACCAAACTTTTGGCAAGTTGTAACAAAGCACTTGAGACATGTCACACCTTAGTCTTGATTTTCCTCTTCCATGCCCTCCTGTCGATCTTTCTCCTCATCCAAAATTGATTATTATTAATATTGTCCTTGTTGGGTCTCCAACCTCATATCCATGTCCATGACTACGGACTTGTCCTCAACCTTGACCTCTTCCTTTTTGACTTTTATCATATTTGAGGCTCTCTTTCTTAGTTTAATTAAGTTGCATTTTTAAGACTTTTTGTGATGCCTTGTTTCTTCGTTTTTTTTTTCTTCATAGGTTTGTAAAGAGCCTAGAAGCTACTCGATTGTCATAGACTTCAAGTCTCTCCTTTTTTCAATGATGATGACAATATGATCGAACTTTGGATCTGAAGATCGAAGAATCTTCTCAATAATCCTTACATGTTCTTGTTTTGCCCATTTCTTATCAGTTGATTAGAAACTGGTAAGACTCTCATGAAGTAGTTTAAGAATACTTCAACTTTTTTAGGCTTCGAACTTACCTCTTAATGTTTAAAGAAGCACTTTCTTGACTTGCTCCGCACTTTTATAAGAGATCTGAATCTTCTCTAATGCCTTCTTGGCAAATTTTACATATGAAATATTTGCAAAATCACCATCAACTTATTTTTGATAGATTAGATAATGAGCCATCTTGTTTCATTTTCTCTAATCTCTTAGGCACCCATTTGTGTTTGGGATAAAGTAGACTCATCTCCTGGAAAATTGTAGCCTTTCCCTTACCATCTCCCATATAACTCATGTTCCAATGAGGGCCTTCAACATGATGCTCCAATTCTTGTAGTTGTTCTTATTAAGCATTGGGACTTGAAAGGGAATCATATCGTTGATCTCCATCTCCCTAGAAGGAATCTTATTATGGCTTTGATATCATTTTTTCGAAACAAAAGACTATTATGATAAGAGGAATGTAAAGAAAGAAGATCACAACTTAAAAGAGTCACTTCCATTTCACTTTATTTTCTTCTTGATACAAACTCAAACACATCACACCTATTTCTAATAGTGACATCCCCATTATGATTGAGCCAATACATTTCAATAATATGGCTACTATTGAATCTATAGAATCTTCTTCTAAATAAGTCATTAATTATAAATTCAAGAATTTTCTAAATACCATTTATTTTTTAAACATGCCTTTAAAATTCTTGGTGGGGCTTTTTTTGTGTATCCACAATAGATATAGGAAGATTTTTATAATCTTAAGGACTCATAACAAAAGGTTTCAACCCCTGATCTTATCGCTTTCTTCTTTGAAGACCAAGGACCCTATAATATCCTGCAAGCTTGCAACTATTTCTATCAATATCGTAAAGGTCTTGATCAAGAATATTTTTAATAGAATCGATATCGGGTCTTTTATCCTGCACAAGAGAAAAGAAACAGCATGGTGCTCTTAAAGTTGAGGTTTGCATTTTATGCTCAAATTCCTGCAACGAAGCATGGAATCTAGCAAGGTTTCGTTGGACTTTTATTGTGCTAACACCAAATCACACATAGTGATCTGATGATGTGCTCCAACAACTTGCTTCACGAATGCATCCTCCAAGGAAAGTGTTCTCAAGGAGTCTTTTTGTAAGTTAGCATACCATTCAAAATTGAATCCCGCCAAACAAGTGATGAATAAGCAAAGGAGCAAAGCATCATTATTGCCCACATCGCAACACAAAGCTCAAAACTGAACGTATGCTTTTTGGGGTTTCCAACCCCATCAAACTGTTTAAAGCATAGTGTGAAATTAACCCTTGAAGAAAAGAAATATATTTATATGATTCTGGATAAGGCCCACAACTTTTCACCATTATCACCCCCTGCAGAGCTTCCAAAGCAGTCTTAATCTTAACATCCACTAGAGGTTGCAAATGCAGGTCGGATTTAAAATACTCGGGTAGATCAACATCACCTGAAGAAACATGAATTGGCACATGTGTGGCAGACATAAAAGGTACGACAAGCAAAGTCAAATGCATCTCAACTTGTGTAGGAGCTTGTGTAGGAGGTGAGACTACAATGGACCCCCTCCCTATCGACTTCCAAAGTTGCAAATTGAATAGCTAAAATAGTGATCTGACTTTGGAGATGAGTGAAATATTCATCTTTGCTTCTATCCTCATATCAATCGTGGTGACATCTGGAAGTTCAGTAAACTCATGATGTTCTGCTTCCCCGAGATCAAGGGCAAGGGTAAGATGGTCAACAATAGACCTTCATATCCTAGTGGTTACTATCATAACATAACGTCGGGTTCACCTAAGGTGAATCTAAGATAAAATCAACTAGAGGTACTGTTCCTTCCTAAATTATTTTTATCGCCTCCTTAACTGAAGCCAAGGCATCAAAAGGTGTGGCAATATGAATCTTCCTGACCCATCACCTCCTAGCCAAGACAGGATGATAATTATTTTTTCACGCATATATTTTTAAAAGAAAAATGTGAGTACCGACAGAGGCATCCCCCAAGTCTCTCTCTATCAGAATACCAAATATTCTTGCTCAAAGACGAAAAGTAGCTCAAAATATTTTTCTTTTTATTCTTTAAAGGTACATAAGAATTGGGTGTAGCCGCTACATTAATATTTGGTATAGTATCTGATACAAAAACTTCAAATTCAACATTGAGTGTCCAATGTGACATCTTGTGGGTACGATAGTTTATACAATGGAATGTAAACATTTGGGACTCGTAATAGACCTGTGAAATTTTCCCGGTATCCTACTATGATGACCCTAATAGTGTGGGAAATGGAGAAACTCGTGCATCACTTTTTGGTGAGATGTTTATGAAATCTAAGCAAGAAATTGCTCCTCAATGATAGGACTATCCTATGATCTATTTAGTCAGAAGATTAGTAGTGGTGTCATTAATACAGACCAGAGGTTTAGCATGCTCTGCATCTCGAGGAGGAGATCTCCTAGCAATTCTGACTGCAATATAGTCCACATAGTTAAACAATACAGAAAAATGATTTTAAGAAACAGGGATTTGAAAATTCTCCTAAGTTGAAAAGCTGAAGGGACCTGTTGTTGGTCTTGCCGTTGAGCCCGCAATAACCTATTCCTAGTCTTTCAAGCCCTTATGCCTAATCCGTGGGTAGGAGAAGCCTCAGAAAGGCATAGAACAAAAGAATTGGGACAACAGTTGAACCAACCAAAAGTGCACCAATAGAAGTAAATAGGGCACCCTTAGAGCTAGCAAGTGGTGCACCTATTGTGTGAATAGAAAACCTAGAAAACAAGGAAAGACCACCAAATAGTCTAGTGAAAATAAAAGGGCATTGTTGTGCATAGCCATCTGGTACTGGTCTCTTATTTGATGTAGGGGTAGTACTAATACAACCAACCACAACAAGAGAAGTTCCATATACACAACTCCTCTTCTTTTGGGGAGGGCACATGGCAGATGCATCGTTGGGTATAAGATTACAGAGGGTAATCTTAACAAAATTCTTGAAGGAATTAAAGGTGATGGAAACAATGTCCCCTCAAAAGATTCTATAATAATCATTCTTTGACCATCTATTTTCTATAGATAAGAAAAGACTACCATCAAATTTAAGAAAAAGGCTCACGATATAATCAAAGTATACAACAACACCAATTACTTATGAAAAAATAATAACTAAAATATGGAGGGTACGAAAGGGACAGAATAGCATCAAATTAATAATCATAACAACTGACACAAAGATTGAATTCCAAGGTCAAGTGATAACAACAATGACACAAAGATGAATAACTGGACACCACGGTTACACAAGACTCCTAAAATGGAGAGTCTACTCCATAACAGAGTTGTAAGATATGTTTTGGTCCTTTTTAACTCAAAGTCACCAGCTTGTCTAATTTTATTTTATAAATTTTATTTCCCAATAACATTCTTTCTTAGATCACTGAAATGATTGAAGAAGAAGAAGAAGAATAGAGAAAGGACAAAATACAACGACATTAGACAAACGAAAAAAAATAAAAATTTGGAGAATTTCTATAAAATAGCCTTCATGTGATAGACCAAAAATATGTGCCCCAAACAAAATTAGGTCAAAACACCTTGAAAACATATCTACAAAGAAAATCCTATAGAAATTATCCTCAAATATAACCAGAGAACCAAAAGTTTTATTTCTATTATGGGATAAAGAACAAATCCTAAAGGAACATATCTCTTTGGCTAATTACATCTTGGGGAAATACCAAAGAATACTCTTGATTAAAAAGATATTGTTTATATATGATATCTGATTAATGGGAATATCAAGGATTAATGTTGACATCTCAAAAGGATCAACCCAATCCTTCAAAGTTATATCAAGTCAAAGGGTAGATGATAAATCATCGTTATCTCAAATGGGTGGCGGTATATCAACAAATGGAGCCTATGAAATGACATTAACGATATGTCAAAGGAAGCAAATGGGCCTCAAAGGGACAACTCAAGAAACAGGAGAGGAGTTCCAAATCAGGTAGATATAATCGAGTTAAGATTGCATTGATCTATCATCACAGACTATTAAGACTCTATGTCTACTTGGTCATAAAAATAGTAGACCCAACTAAACTAGAGATCCCTTGTCAACAATCTATATGTTGCATCATACAAGAAATCTGAATAGTCCCAATTAAGAGAGAAACATCTAATTCCCTATGACCTCATTTGGGCGAAATTAATAGAAATGTGACTTACCTATACCGAAAAAATGATAATGATGTCTCTTAAATTAAGAAGAGAATGATCAGATTATAAAACCAAACCATCTCACAAAGGACTTGCACATCGTCTAGATCGGGAGGGAGCCTCTAATTATCCTTTATATTTATAATTACAATTATTATTATTATTATTATTATTATTATCAGTAGCAGCAATAGCAATAGCAGTAAAATTAATTTTTGAATATATTTTTAATTAACAAACTTAAATAGAGTAGATTCTAAAGTTTACTCTGCTCGAAAGTTAAGTAGACTCAAACTTGAACTGTTATATTTCAAATATAGTCGGAAGAGAGGTCCAGAATTCTTACATTTACTTAGCGTAGTATACAATTAATCCACAGATGAATAACAGCTAGAGAATCGGAAGCCCTCTATAACGACCCCTTTTTCTGTAAAATACATTGAAAATATCATTGCAGATGATACTATCACTCATAGCAACAAAACATAACATGAAACTAGAAACCTGAGTCCATAAAATGATACATGTCCAATAAATGCATAGTGGACTGAAAAATATGCATGCAAAAAAGATATGGATTGAGTAAATAAAAGAGTCATGATAGTTAAGGAATCAACGAAATTATTGCAAGAAAGGCAAAATGGTTGCTACAAAGTGTTATTTAGAATCAAAATTGAAGCAGCCCAAAGCATAGCGCGAGAAGATGCACCAAAAGAATGTGAAAAAATTATAGCAATTTAAAAGACTACCAAAAAATTTAAATTAAAAAAATATATATATTGAAAAACTACCAGAATAGCAAATAAGAACAAACAGAACTGTTACTCCTCCAAGAGAAGGGAGGTACTTGATACAAGTGATGAAACTTCTTCTGGTGCGGCAGATCCAAAACCTTGCCACCTGATTCTTCCATATCTATCAAGCAGAAATATATACCTGCAGAGCAGTAAAATTTACATGCTTCAGAAAATGCTCTCCTCATATGAGAAATAAACTTGATTAGAAATAACATTACCCAGTGAGAAGATTTACAATTTGCAGCTTTTTCCTTAAATCATAGTGGTCTCCAAAAAAATATGCAAATCTTCTCAGAGGGTTGCTAGAACTCCTTGCAATTTTGAGGAACAAGTTCTTCATTGGATTCAGTGATAATAACCAAGAATCTACAAAGGACACCTGAAAAAATAAATCAAAGAAAATCAACTATAGTATAACAGGAATTCCAAGCTTCAACCGCCCGTAGGTCCATTATTAGAAATGTCGTTCGAGTGAGTACTAAATTCTTGCGCGATTATTCTTTTGCACTAATTTCACAAACTTTTTCTGCGGTAATTCAAATCTTTGAACCAAATCGAAGTGTATAATGGATAAATTTTACAAATAGCAACATAGATATGAAAAAAACCTTAATCAAGTTTAATTTTGAATTGTTCAAAGTTCAAAGAACAATATCACTCCACAAGTACAACAACAACAACAACAAAGCCTTAATCCCACTATGTGGGGTTGGCTACATGAATCTTTTTTCTCCATTACTTCGTGTTTAGTGTCATATTTTCATTTAGTTCTAGCAAATTAAGATCATTTTTTATACAATAAGCCCAAGCCTTCCTAGGTCTACCTCTGCCTTTTTTAACATAAGTCGAATCTAAAACATCTACTCTCCTAATTGGTTCATCAGATGGTCGACATCAAATGTGACCAAACCATCTAAGACGACTTTCTCTAATTTTGCCCGTCACAAAAGCTACACCAACCCTATCACAGATATATTCATTTTGCATTTTGTCTGTAAGTGTAAAGCCAATCATCCACCTAATCATTCTCATCTCAGCAACACTTAGCTTATTATTATGCTTCTATTTTAAAGTTCAACATTCAGCGCCATAGAGCATTGCAGGTTTCACCACCATCTATAAAATTTTCCTTTCAGTCTTAGCGATACTTTTCTATCACCTCCCCACCGTCTTATAAAATTTTCCTTTCAGTCTAAGCGGTACTTTTCTATCACATAAAAGACTCACCAACATTTTATAAAATTTTTCTTTCAGTCTAAGCGATATTTTTTTTATCACACAATAGGCCCCAAAAAAAATTTTCCTTTCAGTCTAAGCGGTACTTTTCTATCACACAAAAGGCCCGAAGCATTCCTCAACGCTTCAACCAACCAACTTGAATTCTACTATTAACATCCCCATCTATATCACCATCGCTTTGACTTATTATGCTTCTCTTTTAAAGGCCAACATTCAGCGACATAAAGCATTGCAGGTCTCACCACCAGCATTCAGCGCCATAGAGCATTGCAGGTCTCACCACCGTCTTATAAAATTTTCCTTTCAGTGTATGGTACTTTTCTATCACACAAAAGGCCCGAAGCATTCCTCCACTTCAACCAACCAACTTGACCTCTACTATTAACATCCCTATCTATATCACCATCGCTTTGAACAATGACCCAAGGTATCTAAATCGTTCACACCTTTTAATAATTTGATCACCCAAAGTCACACTTTTGTCACTAGAGCTACTACTACTAAAATTACATTCCATGTATTGAGTTTTAGTTCTACTTAAATGAGGGTTTTAAGACTCCAACGTAGACCTCCATAATTCAAGTTTCCTGGGCTTTTTCTCTCGTTTTATCCATAGAAGAATATCATCAACAAAAAGCATACACCAAGGTACATCCTCCTGTAGATGTCCAGTAAGACCATATCATCAGCAAAAAGCATACACTAAGGTACATCCTCCTGTAGATGTCCAGTAAGACCATCTATAACTAAAGCAAAAATATATGAGCTTAAATTCGATCCCTAATGTAATCCAACAGAAATAGGAAAATATTTGGTCAATCCTCTTTCAGTTTGAACACAAGTAACAACTCTAATATACTTATCTTTAATGACTTGAATATATGACATATCAACACCTTTCTTCTCAAGAACTCTCCAAAGGATATCTCTTGGAACTTTATCATAAGTTTTTTCTACAACAACAACAAAGGCTTAATCTCACTACGTGGGGTCAGTTACATGAATCATTTTTCTCCATTGCGTCCTAACCTTATCGTAATATAAGTCATATCAACACCTTTCTTCTCAAGAACTCTCCAAAGGATATTTCTTGGAACCTTATCGTAAGTTTTTTTCTAAATCAATAAAAATCAAATGTAGATTCTCCTTATTATCTCTGAACTTCTCCATCAAACCCCTCAATAAATGTATAGCCTCCATAGTAGACCTGCCCGGCATAAATCCAAATTGATTATAATAAATCTTTATCATGTCTTAACCTATGTTCAATTACCCTCTCCCATAATTTTAAAGTATGACACATCAACTTAATTCTAATAAATGTATAGCTTCCATAGTAGACCTGCCCGGCATAAATCCAAATTGATTATGAGAAAAGTTTGTGATGCGTCTTAACCTATGTTCTTTACCCTCTCCCATAATTTTAAAGTATGACACATCAACTTAATTCCTCTATAATTTGCACACAATTGTGAATCTCCTTTATTCTTAAAAATGGGGACCAAAATACTCTTCCTCCACTCCTCAGGCATCTTTTAGTGTTTAAAATAATATTAAAGAGTTTAGTAAACCAAGAAACTCTCAAATCTCCTAAATATTTCCACACTTCAATTGGGGTATCATCAAGTCCTACAGACTTTCCATCCTCGGTTTTCTTTAAAGCCTCCTCAACTTCTTTTTTCATCTTTAATACACTTTACTTGAGTTAAGTCTTTACTTTTCTTTTCATTTTGTTTGGCTAGTTTATACATATATTTTTTACCCTCTTTAGTATCTAATCTATTATAAAGAACATTAAATACAGAATTTTTGGCGTCACAGATTGTTCTTTTAGACTCTCTACAGGTCGTTTGATATTTTTCTCATTTCTCTAAGCTTTTACATTTAAACCAATTTTTATAACTAACTTCTTATATTTTTTCTTTTCTTGCACATTATTATTCCACCACCAACTATTTTTATTAATATTTTTTTTTTCTTTAGATTCTCCAAGCAGATCTTTTGCTACTTGTTTAATAGTATTTGTTACTTTATCTCACATAGCATTTGCTTCATCATAAACATCCCAAATTTTGAAATCTTTAATTTTAGTTATAAAAATAATTTTATTTGTTTTTTAGGTTCCCCAATCTAATTCTACGATGATGAGTCCTACTATTCCTTATTTTACAACTCTTCATTTTAAAATCTAGAACTAATAAATGATGTTGGGTATTTAAATTCTCACTTGGAATGATCTTACAATCTTTACAATCTCGACGATCTCTTCTTCTCATAAGAAAATAATTTGTGTTTTATTAGATCCACTCTTATAAGTAATAAGATGCTCATCTCTTTTCTTGAATAAAATATTAGTAATAACAAAATCATACGCCAAAGCAAAATCTAAAATAGCTCTAACTTCTTCATCAGTTACTCCAAAACCGTAGCCACCATGAATATTTCTGAAATCTTCTACCACTCTACCGACATGTCCATTTAAATCTCCTCCAATAAAAATTCTTTCTTCAAGAGGTATCATTTTTCTTAAGTCTTCTAAGTCATTCCAAAATTTATCTTTAGACCCTGTATCTAAACCGACCTAAGGAGCATAAGCACTTAATATTAAAAATCATAGTATCAATGATAATCTTAAGAGCTATAATTCTATCTCCAACTCTATTAATTTTTAGAACATTATCTTTCAAACTCTTATCTATAATAACACTACACCATTTCTAGTGCGACTCTTACCAAAATACCAAAGTTTAAAACATAAATTATCAATCTCCTTAGCATTTTCTCCAACCCATTTAATTTCTTGAATACATAAGATATTAATTTTCCAATGAATCATAATATCAACTAATTCCACTAATTTACCATTGAGAGTACCTATATTCCAAGATTATATCCTAATATTAGTTTCATTAGTTTCATGGACTAACTTCTTTACCTGCAATCGTCCGTAATGTTGAAACCATTGCTTATTTGACACTACACCCAAGTGCCGGTGTAGCGGCCCTTGCACACTTTTCACTGTATTCAGGCTATACAGTGCGTCGCTTCAAGTGGACGCCCTAGCACTTACACAATGATGAAAATGATTCATGTCATGATTTTTTTTCGACAAGTTTTATGCTGACTATCGAGTACCTAACGCAACCCTCCACTTTTCACATCCGGGCTTGGGACCGGCAATGGCAATGTTATCACTACACAAATACGACCAAAATAAATCATTTGGTAATTTAACATGAAAAAATTTGACCCTTTCAGTGATCATCGTAAGATTGTAATTCATCCATGATCACTAGGCTTATCATCTTAATTGTTACATGAGATGCTTCAGTTAATTTGCAAAAGCAATTTTGAAGAAATATCTACCCCTATTATATTTGGAATCATTTAGAAATAATAACACTTGGAGATATTAAAATCTTGATTAAGCACAGACAAAAAAGAAAGAAGAAAATATTAATGAGAAATTGATAAACTAGAGATTTCATAACAAAGATTATTGTAGAAGAGCTTAAGAAACAATATAGTAAACTATATTATAGATTGATTCCAAAAACTCTAATTGGCTTTGAAAAAAATACACGGAAGAATATTGAGTCCACTGAAGCCTAACTAATTTTTTAGCTGAGTTTTCAAGACAAAGAATATCAGAATAAATATGTAAGTACTTTGATAACCAATATTAATGAAACAAAGCAATGTATAAGCCCATGCTAAATATAGACCAATCAATTGAGATTCACTCAATAAAGTTATGGGAGCAAATAATTGAATATCAGTTTAAAAAATGTGCATCCACTTTTTAGAACCAAATTGATTTCATGCCAAGATCAACTAAGAATAAAAAAACTGTGCTAAGATAATTAACAAAGATTTATAAAAAAATGTCTATAATTATGTTGATCTCGATAGAAGGCATATAATCTAAATATCATCGGAATTGATTTGATGTGCTTTGAGATAGTATCAAAGATACAGTGGCACTATTAATATGGAGCACTGACCAGTACTCGGATATTGTTGTAAAGTGATCTAAAAGAAATAAACTTTCATGGGTTGACATCAAAGATTAGCATTTAAGTTCATATTTTTTTTGTGATGGTTATGAAGATACTTTAAAAAAAATACTCAAAATAAGATATCTTTGTATAAACTTTTTACTACGGGTGTCAAATCGGGTTTTGAGTCTGACCCAAATTGTTCAACTCAAAACCAACCCAAATATTAAATGGAGGTAGAAAGTAGCTCAAACCCTACTGGCTTTCAACCAAACTAACTCGAACTCATCACATATAACTCGTTAAATATATACATAATAGTTATTGCCAAATTTGCGGTGATTTTGAATCAAGTTCAGGTTACTTTTAAATCACGTTTGGATCAAATTCAAGTTGACGAGTTAGATTCGAGTCACTTTTGGGTTGGTGAATCAGTTTCATGTCAATTTTGGGTTGGCGGATCGAATACGAACACAAACCAAAAAATTAATTATGTTCAAATTTTGGACTAAATTCTGATATAAAAATTAACTAGGTCAACCCTAGCGAGAATTTTTTTTGTTATAATGTTGACATGTCCACTACAGATCTTGAAATATTTCTATCTATATGATCATATGCATCATTCCATAAACAATATACTATCCCAAGGGGCAGAAATATTACCTTGAAATGGGTCAAATCATTCTAATGAAGAAAATCTTTAAGATTTATGGGCATGTGTTATTAAAACAGGTTTCCCCTATCTTGTGGGCAAAAGTATTCTGGGTTCTGGTATAGGTTGACATCACTTTCAATCAATATTTCGGTCGAGCTCAAAACATACATCTAACTAAAATCTAAAACCTGCTCACATTGAGCCAGAAACGACCAGTTCATGGTTTATTTGAGTTATAGTCAAGGACCTCAGTTTTTGTGGGGTGGGGCCACACTTTGAATTCAACTGCCTCACTTTAGAAATGATGTAGCCAAGATCAACCATACCTTTGAAATCCTTGAGTTTGCCTCACTTATGGCCAATTAAGGTTGTCTTGGATTGCATGTGCGCAACCCGCGGCACACAAGAACCCGCACGCATAGGAGCACGCCCGTAAGTTAGCGCGTGTGCGCCCATGCAAACGTGCATGCCCCCACGCTTGCTACTGTTGAAATGGCATGGTCACGCCCGAATTGGGCGTAGCCACACCGGGAAGTTCCCTGGCATGGTCATGCCCGACACTGGTGTAGCCACGACCCTGAGTCATGTTAGCTACTCGTGGCCTTCGTCCTCGAATTCGGCAATGAATTGACGCCTCGTTTTGCTGCTGGTGATCCGTGAGAGTTCCAACCATCGATCCCCACCTCAATCGGCGGTCGTATTGGCTTCCGCCATCGCCTCTACCACCTACAAATAGGCTCTCTCTTTACCCCCTACATGAGAATTGGATTGGACCCCAAGGAACTTCGACAGAGTGATCTGACCTCTGCCTCCTGCTCCGGTTGTATTTTATTGTCTCTTATATTAAGTTAAGTTATGCTAAGTTGATTTAAGTTCAAGTTAAACCCAATTAAACAGCCTTGGATTAGGCTTGGGTTTGGGTACTGCTTACGACTGCCCAAACCCAGTTTAACCTGAACCAAACCTAACATGAACTGGCTCAAACCAAACCTGAACCCTAACCCCAACCTAACCTGAACCCTAACCCCAACCTAACCCGACCTGACTCAAACCTAAACCGAACTACCTCGAACATAACACAAACCCCAACCCAAGTCCAACCCAGGTCAACCCAAGTCCAACCCAAATCCAACTCATGTAAAACTAGGTCCAAGCCAGCTCCAACCTAGTTCCAACCCAGGTCAAACCCAGATGGAACCCAATCTAACCAAACCGAACCAAGCTCAATTTTGAGCTAAATTCAGCTGAACCCTAACTATCCTTAGCTTATCCCCAGTCAATGTCTAATCAAAGCTAAACTC
>JXCR01138811.1:92538-138792 GCA_002079205.1 Phalaenopsis hybrid cultivar | reverse complement strand
ATATATATATATATAATAATAGATAAAAGAAAAAGTAGTAGGAGAACCTCTCACATGTTGGTTATCCTCACAAACATTTAATAAGACTCTCAAAACTTAAGGACAATTAAACTCTAAACTTAAGAAAACCTTGATTTTTCATCTTGATCAACAAACCTAAAAAAATTTCGAATTAAATATTGAACTCCAAACAACATCAAAAAGACATCAACATAAAGAGCAAAAACCTGACCTAGGCTGACCGAACACAAACCCTAAGCTAGCCAACTTAAGCATAAGAACCAAGGATCATAGACATACCTTCAAAGATTGAAAATTCATTGAAGAAGTTTTCAAATGGTTGGATTCCAATCATTGAATTCCAACTTATAGTCTAACGACAATGTATCGTGAAAAGGCCTAGGAAAGGGATTTACCAACTCGAGAAAGGTGTACTCAGGGGTTGAGATTGAAAAATCATTAAAGAAGTCGGGTTTGATTTCAAATGGTTGGATTTGATTTATTTAGGCTTTGTTTGGGGCCGTTTTTTTGACGCGGCGCAGCCCAAACCCAGCTTTCGCGTTTGTTTCCCAGCGTCGCGGCCGCACGACGTTAAAGCGGGCAGCGGGATCGACCTCGCAGCCCTAGCTTTCGCCAGCTAAAAATTCTACTTTGCCCTTTTCTTCGCGAGCAAAGAAGCAAAGTCCGCCATATCTCGCCAGCTCGCCGACCCCGCGCCTTCTCTTCCTCGACAAGGAATGAACCCGTGCCTTTGTCTTTCTCTCTACCAGGAACGAACCCCGCGCCTTCTTCTTCCTCAACCAGGAATGAACCCGCGCCTTCGTCTTCCTCTTGACCAAGAACGAACCCCGCGCCATCTTCTTCCTCGAGCAGGAATGAATTCAGTAAGCACGAGGCAAGTAATCCTAAGTCAATCTTCTTCCTTTGTTTTCGAGCTCTCTTCACCGCTGCTTTGAATCTCTTCGCGCAAATTTTTTGTAGAAGTATTTTGTGTGGGTAGCATAACTATCAAATGGAATAGTAAATGATAATCAATAAAATTTAGTAATTTCTTTGAAGAAGAGTCAAGTATTTTTTTTTTAGAAAATCTATGAACTATTTCTACTATGTTGTCAAATTCCCTAGTCATCTTATGTAATTTAGTAATGATATTGTTCATAAGACATAAGCAAGATTTTTTAGAATTATAGGTTTGCCATGTAAGATAAAAGAGCTGTCTTCCATGAATGCACTCATATTACTAATTTATGCTCAAGTTTCTATTAAGAATTTTCATGTTAGAGTGCTTGATGATTAGTGAAAATTCCTTGTGAAGAAGATATTTTCTCCAGTATTTTAATGATATGAGAGTATAAAATTTTGTCATGTATGGAACTTTATTTTGTTTTTTTACATGTCTATCTTCCTTACAACGCATTCAAGAACTTCTGAGAAATTAGATAATTTTTTAAATTAGTGAAGAAATAATTTAAATTTTTTATTTGTTTGGAAGATTTTTTATTTTGTTGGAGTTGATATATTAATTTTTTTAAGATATGGTTCCCTCTTATGTATAATAGAATTGCAAGTTAAAATTGGATATAAAATTATTTCGGTAACAATTTCCTATAAATAGACCAAATGTTTGCTTGGACAGCTATACTTTTTTAGCAATGCATGATGAAATGATATTTGCACAAGTTTTGATTTGTTTTTGAACGATATCCCTTTACCCTGCGTCTTTATTTTTTGCTATAAGCAGAATGTGTTCTAGCTAATTTATGTATCACTCATTCCTACTTTCGAATTGATTTATTATTATGTTTCATGATTTTGTTTTATTATAGTAATAAAATGGATAATAAACCTAAAGACATTAGCATACTCGTATTGTGGGAAAAAGAAATGAAAATAATATTTTGTAATCTTTGTCTTAAAGAGATTGAATGAAAAAATAAGCCTACGACCTATTTCAATAAGGGTGGAAAAATATTATCAGAAATTTTAATGAAAGTACAAGCAGAGAATATGACAAGTTGCAAATGGAAAACAAGTGGGACCAATTGAAGAATGTCTAGAAAATTTGAAAGGAATTGAAAAGAAGATCTACCAGTCTCGGTTAGGATCCTGTGAAGTGAACAATTAATGCACCCGTGGAATGGTGGGCTGAAAGACTTGCTATAAGCAATGTTTGTAACTTTCGTTATTTTGTCACTTTATAGTTTATTATTAATTTGGTGTTTATCAATTTCTATGCAAGTGGTGTCCGCTGCAAAGAAGTGTAAGATTTTTGGAATTGAGCCTGAATTAGAGGAGAAACTCGATCGCATGTTTGGGGGGCTGGTTGCAATGAGAAACTATGCATGTACCCCAAGCGAGATAGGTTCGTTGGCAGTGCCGTGAATTTGAGAGCCCCTGGAGGTTCAGGTGATTTCATTGATGTCCCCAGCCCGGATCAGAAAGAATATGAGCTCATTTCCCGTTCCAAACATCTTAGGGTTGTTGATAAAAGAAAGTATGGTTCTTTTTTCCTTATAAACGAGATCTCCAAGATGGTTTCTTGTTACAAAGTAGAATTTCAGGCAGAATGTCAGGTTTCTCATTCAACCATAATCGAGGAGTCACTTGAAGTCCTAAGCGCTTCAGGCGAAATTTATACGAATGAATATTTGTATATGTTCGCAACAGAATTGATAGAGGATCCGGTCCGTAGAGATATCTTTGTGAATAAGTTAGACGCCCGCCGAGTGGCATATATTCAGCGTTTTTATGATCGTTTGAATATTTGAGATATTTTATATTTGTCATCCCCAGAACGTTTCTACTGCATTATTTTTTTTTCTTAGAGTTGTACTTTTTAACTCTGTTGTACCTTCCTAATTATATGTAAATGTTTCTTTTTTGTCTCAAATTCTCATGTAACTAATCAGTGTTTAGAGGTTACATTTAGGGATATCGATCACTATGGATGCAAATAGAAGACATATAGCGATCGACACGGATTCATGCATAAGAAAGTGAAGAGGGATGTTCGTTACTGCAATATGTTTGATCTACGAGTACTACAACTCGTACATTGATCGGTCGCCATGCATGACATCTTCATATATTGGCGATAAATGGGTTGGAGAGTTGCTTGCGGGGCACCCAACAAGATTTAGTAATATGTTTAGAATGAGTCAGGAAGTATTTATCGATCTTCTGGAATTACTCGTAGAAGCTCGCGGACTTCATGGATCTGGGAAGACCACTACACGTGAGGTGCTCGCAATAACACTGTTTATATTATCCCAAAATGAGTTCATGCGAGGAGCGATGGAGCGATTTCAACACTCCTCCGAAACAATAAGCAGGTACTTCTCAATCGGATTGAGCGCACTTATTAGTCTATCCTCTCATGTCATTAGACCCTCACATTCTAAGTTCAAGGTGACATCCACCGAGATATCACAGGATGTGCGATATATGCCCTTCTTCAAGATATTGTATTGGATTCAATATAGTTAATTTTGTTAGATTCTTCAATGTTATAATAAACCTAACATTTACTCAAGCAGGACTACATCAGTGCGACTGATGGAACAAATTCTGACGCACGTATCCCAAATAATGATAAGATTGCATTTATCGGCTGTTGTGATAGCCCAACCGAAAATGTCATTGTCGTCTGTGACTTCAATATGTGTTTCACTTTCGATATGGCAGTTTGGGAGGGCAGCACACATGACGGTCGAGTTTTTAAATCTACGACACGGGATGCCAACACCAACTTTCCACATCCCCATGTAGGTACGCTAAAGAATAAGCCCATTGAATGAGTCGCTTGAACTTCATATTAATTGTTCAATTTATCAGGCAAATACTGCTTGGTCAATGTTGGTTACTCATTGCAACGAGGGTATCTAAAGTCATTTCCTGATACGAGATATCATATACCAGGCATCGCACGAGCAAGCAACGTTACACGTGGCAGAAAAGAGATGTTTAATAGACGACATTCATTGTTACGTGGTGTCATTAAGAGGATTTTTAGTGTGGAAAAAGAAATGGGTCATTCTCCGTGATATGTCACCCTACAAGCTCTCAAAGCAAATACAAATTGTGTTTGCTACAATGACTCTCCATAATTACATTAGAAAACATCATTCCCGTAGTGATATCGACTTCCATTTGGCAGGGGAGGATGAAGAACATGTGTCTGCAGAAGCCTTTGGGTATCGTCTAGGTCAGTCTTTGTCACAAAAAGAGAATGAGGCTTCCACCACATGTACTGTGGATGGGAAAGGTGCAAGCGAGATGACAGAGTTGAGTAAACGAATAACTGCTGAAATTGTAGGCGTATGATTGGAGATTTTCAGAATTTATTTCATGAAGTTTATTCAAAATGTTGCTACTATTTATTTTTTATCAAGTGCAATTTGTGAATGGTTTTGATTTCTATTGTTTAGATGATGTTACTCAATTATGCAATTATGTCTAAAGGTGATGATGAATGGATACACAACTTATTTGCTTGTTTTTAATTAAGCACGAACATTATTTTCAGCCAGGTTATCTATAATTGGTTTATGATGATAAATCATTCTTATATGTTATTTTTGTTCCTCAATCCTATTAGGCATATGACCTTCAGACAAGCTACTTACAAGAATCAAATCAATGTGAGAATGTTTTGAAAGGTTTTGAATCATTTTTATCAGCATCAAAGAGCACAATGTTAATTGTTCATATCAAATTTTAAATGCTTCAGTTAGAACAATGCTAATTCAGTTTTCTTGTTTCCTGTGTTGTTTTCGCTTATTGATACCTTCAATTCAATACATCTATCTAGTTACTGCTCTGATATGATAAGTACAAATGATTTAATGCAGGTCTTATGTTGTATACTTTTTAATAAAAAATATAAGTCTGAATTTTATAGGTTCTGTCGTTAATCCTTAAAGAAGGCTTCAATGGAGCTTCACTTTCACGTAAGAAAGTTAAAAGAGTGGTATTTTTTTTACTAATTGTATATTATGATTTTATACTTACTAATTGTTTCTAAATGAACCAAAATAAGTTAGCTTCAATGGAGCTTCACTTTCACATAAGAAACTTCCAAGTTTCCAAGTTCTTTCACATTGTACTTTTTGATTCTTTAGCTCTTCTCTATATGTAAGAGATTATGGTGCTCTCAATATTTATCTCTAACTTGTGACCTCTACTCTGAGAACCAGGATGCATGCCATCGGAGTTGAGCTTTTTGGTAAATTCTATGGTACATCTACCAGCAGAAATACGTAAATTTCGTTAATACAGCAAGGATAAGCTCTTCAGTAGTGAGATATTCTTAACATCAAAGTGTTATCCTTAACTGATATGTGGTACATTATTCGTGATATATATATTGAAACTGAAAGCATCCATTTTGGAGCTCATGTAGATAGATGTCTGCATTAATTTATGTTGAGGTTATGATACCCTTTTTCTCTTGCTTTGGTTTTCTTTATCAACATGTTTTATTATCAACATATGATTCGAACCGCAGACTAGAGAGGGCCTACAACCTGTTTTTTTATTGATAAGAATGACATGCTTTGAAATTGAATGATTGGGAGAACGATATCTCCTAAGACCTATCTAAATCCAACAAGATTTCCTACAGTCATGTTAGAAGTCAGTTTGAGTTGAGGGCTTGAATAAGGTTTGTTGTTGGATTAGGTTAGGGAAAAGCTATCACTATTCAATTATCATTTACTTTCTTCAACCAATTGTTTTTATTAATTTTTATCCCAATCTATCGTAGTTCCTTACTCTTATTCTTCATTAGTATGCAATATTTATATTAGTGATTTGTTCGAGCACTTTCAGTTGATGCAAGCATTTTACGGGAGATCGAGACTTTCAAACTACTCGCAGGTTGTGGACAATCTTTCTTGGGAAGCTTTCTGGCATGCAGAGATTTCTGCTTTAAGTGCTAAGGTTGTTCTTAGGGTGACCTTTGTATCAAAAGAGGAATTGGATTGCCAGCCAAGTAATCTTGGTGCCTTATCTAACACCTTTTGAACGCTTTGTTGAAGAGAACTTTGCGAAGAACCAAAGAGAATATTGCTTTTAGCTGATTTGGCAGTTTTAAGATTTTTGGTGTTTTGATCTTGTTCGTTTGTTGAGATCACACCATCTATTTTAGTATTGCTTTTGCATCATTGAGTCAAACATTAGGCAATCGTTTCAATTCTAAGCTCTTACTCCTTTTTTTTTTATTTTTGCAGAGTGAAGTTGAAAATTTTTGTCTCAAGTATTTGTATGGATTATTTTATTTCCAGAGTTTGTAAAATTGTTAAATTGGTGGTTGCTTCTCAGCTGTGTTGAAGGTCTTGGTTGGATGCGTGATATTTGTTATTGGAATAAAATAAGAAGTGACAAATTGTGCAGTCTTCTCAAGAACTACTGAGTTGCCTTTGCATGTAGTCAGCTTCTCCACAGCAACTTCCCCGCAGCAGCTTTCTATGGCAGCGCAGCTACAGCTACGCCAAACAGAGCCTTAGTTTGAAAAGCTTGATTTGAAAGATTTGATTTTGATGAGTTGATTTAAGTTGAATGTTTGATTGGAGTTGATTTGATTTCAATAGTTTGATTTGAGTTGATTCAGTTTGAATAGTTTAACTTGATTTGATTAGTTTGATTTCAAAATGTTAAAAACTTAATTGATTTTAATTTGAAGAATTTTGGGTTCAGAGTTTTGATGGTTTTTAGTTGAAGGTGTGATTTGGTGGTTTTATTTTGAAAGCTTTGATTTTGACTGCTCGTTTGAAAGTTGATTTTAAAGTTGAATTTGGAAGGTTCATTTGAAGGTTGAATTTGAAATGTTGATTTAAATGTTGAATTCGAAACGTTGATTGTAAGGTTAAATTTGAAAATTTCATTTCTAGGTTGAAAAAGATTTGGAGTTTAGTTTGAGGGTTGATTTGTAAGTTTAAAATGATTTAAGTTTAAAAGGTTTGATTTGAGTTTGAAAATATTTAATTTTGAAATGTTTCATTTCAAAATGTTTTATTTTAGTTTAAAATATTTGATTTGAGTTGAAAAGTTTAATTTCAAAATGTTTGATTTGAGTTGAAAATGTTTGATTTAAGTTGAAAGTGTTTGATTTGAGTTTAAAATGTTTTATTTGAAAAGATTGAATTTGAAGGGTTTGTATTGAAGTATTGTATTCAAGCTGACATTTTGAGTTGAGAGATCTTAATTTTAGGAGTTTGTTTTGGAAAGATTGATTTCAAGGCCTTGAATCTTTGACTAAAGCGACAGGATTGACTAGAATAATTTCTAGATGGAAGTTAAGATTCTAACCATAAAGTAAATTTAGGCTCTATAAGAAGACTAAAATGATGGACAAAAAACCAAATTTTTGTATAACAGCTCAAATAAAGATGCACACGACTTTCCATCATTCTGATTTCATTCATTGCCTTAGACTATTAACCAACCTGATAGAAAAAGATCTACACAACTACCATAACGATGAAAAATGTAAACCTTCTTAATGGTTAGATGGTTAGAGGTGTCTTCGTCAGTAACCATTCGTTACTTCATCCTAGAACAACTATATAGTTTAAGGGGTTTATAGGCTTTTTTTTTTATGTCATGGTCATTAACACTGACTAAGGGTACCCAATAGTCTAATCTAGGTTTCGAGACTAGACTACTGTAAGCATATATGCGATCATAGGATTCACAATTGATCTATCTAGGTGTGATTTCTACTTTTTAATAAGTTAATGTATTTTAGTATTTTGTTTGGATTTAATATTTTTAATTTTAATTTGGTTTGTCTACCTAATTTGTTGGTCAATAAAAAAATCAAGGCATTCTAAGGTTAAAATTTTGCATATTATTTTATGGTCTAAGTTGATGTTTTCCATTATGTTTTATCCTTAGGTGTGGTTCTCAGTGCTAGTTTGAAGTTTTGACACTAAAATTTATATGAAAATTGCAAGCTTATATGATTTGATTTGATAATTTACAAATATGATATTGTAAGCTTAAAGAGTTGCCTTGTAACTTGTTTTAAAAGTTATAAATTTTAGTAATTAAAAAGTATGAGCTTACATAATTTGGAGGGGTGATTAGTTAAATGGTTTGAAAAAGTTTTTTGATATTTCTGAGATTTTAAACGTCTCAAAATTTAAGTGTTTTTAAGAGTTAAAGCATTTTAAATGCTTAACGTTTTTAAAATTTCAAATTATTTAGAAAATTTAAGGTGTTTAAAGTTTCAAGTATTTTGAAGATTTAAATTCATTTAAATTTTTAAAAGTGTTGAATTTTAAGTGCGAAAATTTTAAGTCATTTTGAAGGTTTAAGTTGTTTTAAACTTTTAAGCATTAAAAAGTTTTAAGTAATTTTAAAAAGTTTTAATGTGTTCTAAAATTTTAACTGTTTAAAAATTTTAAGTGTTTTTTTTTTAGGTTAAATTGTTTTAAATTTTTAAGTATTTAAAAGTTTTAAGTTGTTTAAGTTTTTTTAAATTGTTTAAATTTTTAAGTGTTTAAAATTTTATGTTATTTTAAAAGGTTATAAAGCTTTTTTAAATTTTTTAGTGTTTGAAAGTTTTAAGAAATTTTAAAATGTTTTAAAATGTTTTTTTTATTTTTAATTTTTAAGTATTTGAAAGTTTTAAGTTATTTTAAAATATTTTAAAGTGTTTTGAAATTTAAAATGTATTTTAAAATGTTTAAAAGTTTTAAGTTATTTTAAAGGGTTTTTAAATTGTTTTAAAAGGTTTAAAGGTTTTAAGTGGTTTAAATAGAAAGTTCAAGTTTATTTTAAAAGTTAAAAGATTTTAAAAGTTAAATGTTTTAAATGTTTTAAAGGGTGGAATTTTAAAATTTTAAAGTGTTTTAAAGGTTTTAATGATTTTGAATTTAAAATTTGAAAGTATTTTAAATATATAAAGTATTTTTAAGGGTTTGAAAGTTTTAAAGTACATAAAATTTTAATTGACTCCAGTTACAATTAATTCTTATGAAAATAATTTCGAGAATTTTTTTATCACATTAAGTTTATGAAAACTTATAATTACGCCTTCTAAAATTTATTTTGGGATTTACATGCAATTGAGGCCTCGATCATTTAAATATGTAAATTAACATATCTTAACTATATAAACTTGAAAGTGAATATCCTAAGCACATAAATAAGCATAATTGCACATTATACAAAACTTACATACAAGTTCTTTTCATAAAATCAACATATAAAAAATTACTTTATACATAGAAAATATTTCACATGGAGAAAACTTCACATAGAGGAGATCACATATAGATAAAACTACATATAAAAATGTCTACACATGCATGGAGATTATACATTATAAAGTTAACACATTGAGGAAATTTTAGATGAAACGAGCTATGCATGGATAAGTGTATACATGGGGTAAACTATACATGACTATACATGAAAATACATATGAAGATTATAAATACATGGGAATTACATATTTTAAAAAAATACCCATGAAAATCCTGCACATGAACATTACGTATACATAGAAATCCTACACATGAATATTACATATACATGTAAATCCTACACATAAAAATTTCATATATGTAACATATGAAATCAAACTATTCATGAAAATCTTACACGTAAATATTACATATACATGAGGATTACATATGAAAAAAAATTAATAATAAAATCCTCCGCAAGAAGATTACATATACATGGAAATTCTACACATGAAGATTACATATACATGGAATTACATATGAAATAAACTACCCATAAAAATCCTACACATGAAGATTACATATAGAAAAAAATCCCACACAAGAAAATTTCATATAGATAAAAATCCTACACATGAAGATTACATATACAGGTGAATTAGACATTGAACAAAATTAAAGATGTGGAAGACTATACATATGGAGAATCTACACATGGTAAAGGCTTACACATGAAAATATCTACACACATAAATAACATATGAAGACAAACTATACATGAGGTTACACATGGAGGAAAAAAACTCATCATATGGAAGTTTTTCAAGTTCACGTAGTTGACAAATAGCATATTACTTAACATAAAAAAGGTCTACACAAGAAAAATCTACAGATAGTGAAGACTTTACAAATGGAAAAAATTTTACATGTAAAGATTTCACATGGAGAAGATTTTACATGGAAAATATATATGGAAGAAAGTTCATGCGAAGTAAACTACATGGAGATTCTACATGACACTAAGTGTTTCACATGGAGAAAATACATGAAGGATGATTCTAGATACAGTCATGCAACACAAGTGCACTGCATCACTCACTGCTCAGAAAAATTTTCCTATGAAGATAGCTTCCTGATGCAATTTTGGAAGTAAAATTTGGAAAAAATCATGGAATATCTGCTGTTTTAAGTTGATTCTAGAGGTTTTATGTAGTTTTTTATCATGGAGTCTTTGAAGCTTATGAATAAAACTCTCTCTCAAGCAATATAAAAATTATTGAATAACAAATATTGAAATACAACTTTACCGCTTCTCTTAACTTGTGTGCGCTTGCTCAATGTAAGTTCTTCAAGTGCTTCATAGGTGTATACAATTACTTGCGGGAGGAGATTTGTCCAAGCATGAGGCATGATTTTTCATTTTTTGTGTGATTATATTATCATTCTTATCTCTTAAATTATTAGTAACTAGTTTTTCTTGACAGTAAACAAAAATTTATCAAGAAAGTTGCCGAGTCATCTTTGTTGGATCATAAACTTAATTTATTGCCGAAATTTTTTGTTGGCCAGTGTTTCTCTTATACAACTCAAATCTGGAAATTACTTAAATTATCTTTTAGAATGAATTAAACGAGATTTGTTGTCCTTTTATTAAAAGCAGCAAGGTTTGTGAAAATTATAAGTATACTGTGGATTATGATTTTTTTAATCTTTTCACCTTGAATTTCATCATATGTTGCAATAGAAACCCTAAACTCTTAATCATCCAACGGGCTTCAAAAGATTCACAAATTCCCAGGTTAAAATTGAGATCACCGGGTAACATAAACCAACAAATTTTAACACAAATATGTAAGGATCAACGGAATGCAAATTGAAAATGTGTCCTCGAAATTTCCCATGAATGATAACGAAGATCAAATAGAGTTTATTTTATTCTTGGATTCCTATGGTGCAAGAAATAAATGGTTACTTACATACCAAGTAAGATACCCGAGAACACTTGATTAAGGAGAGTCAGTTAGTGTCTCAAATTCACAAGATAGTTCAAGGTAAAGCAGCAAAATATGAAATGATTTCAAAAGAGTGACATAAAAATAATGAGCTTCCCTTGAGGCATCCAAATGGCAGTAAGTCAACCAGAACACACATAAAAGTAAAGCCTAAGGTGCATCAAGATCTTGTTGCAAGGGACTGCCTAAAAGAGAATAAGGTAGGGACAGACATCTAGTAGGATGATGCCAGATATGATAACCTTAGTATCCACAATGCGAGTTCCCAAAAAAAGAGGGAAATAAAGCACACTAGTTAAAAGGGTGAGACTGGCAATTGACCCAAGGAAACGGGACTTCTATTTCCTCAAAAATTAGAAGAAAAAAGCCCTGACCAGACTCATATACCACGTGACAGAGATGCTGAGAGACATGAATGAGTTCTTGGATGAGTTATCTGAGATGGGGGCATCAATGAGTGATCTATATAATTATGTTTATAAGAGATTTGCACAACTATATTGAGGAGTGATCCAGGCAGTATCTGGCAGCATTGTGAAAAGATCCATGCAGCATCGTCAACTAGTAATTTGGACAATTATACTGACAATTAACGTTAAAAGCTAGATAATAATGTGATGGAACAAATGGGATCTACAAAAACACCTAGGAACTTGCTGAGATGATAATCAACCTTCCCTACTTCCATAGAATGGAAGAGTAAACGAATGAACATCAAGTGAAGGACTTGATAGGGCTCATGCTATGTCGGGAAGAGCACACTCTAAAAGAAAAGAAGTAGGTGGTTATACCTATCGCAAAAGTTCATAAGTTTAAGGATGCATTGGAGTCAGAACTTTTGTTCTTTATGTTTTCGTGAGTGTTGCTAGCATTCTCCTAGAAAGGGAAGATAAGGTTGGGGGATAGAAACAAAAGAGAAAGGCCATAAAATCAAGAGTGCTCCAAGCCAAAGGGAAGTAGAGGAATCAATGAAACTAATAGAATGAAAAGCACCAGAAGAACTCAAATGAAGGGTTCTCTGGACACTTTCAAAGGATCCAAAAGGTGTGCATAGGGGCCTTGTGAATGATCAAGCAGTCGGGAAACATTTTCTTTTATGTTGGTGGGAAAACCCAAGAAAATAAATAAAGAATACATGTCAATATCATAATATTTTGAAAGCATGCAAAGCAGCAACTGGCACGATGATACTTAACTATCCAATCCAGGTATCAGGTACAAATTCTGCACAGAGTTTTTGGAATCCATGTCGGGTTTCAAAATGAGGAATTATTTAATGCAAAAGAGAATGCAATTGAGATAATTATTGAGGGGCACAACTTCTCCAGAGGAGTCGGAAGTCAACTAATGGTCAATTGGGAGAAGTCATCAACAAAAGTGACTTCATAAAAAAGGTGTCGAGAAGTTATCTTGAGAAGGTAAACTCTCAAAACAAGCTACAAACAAGGGCAGCTTTCCAATAAAGGAAAGTGTCATCAAAGGGCAGATCAAATTGGACTATAGAAAAGGGCGAGATTCCGGAATAAGTCACACAGAGGAGCAACTTCTTGATAAAAAAGTGTATGCCAAAGGTCAACTAGAGGAAGTCACAAAAAAATGTCGAGACTCGAGACACATCACCAAAAGGAGCAATCAATGGAAAGTAGTTGGCCAAGCACCAGCCATAGGAGGCAGTCAAGAAGGTTGAGTTCTTGGAAAAGTCACCAAGAAGGGTTACTTTCCAAGGATAAATGTTAGCCAAGGGCCAACCAAAGTAGACATCACGATAAAGAAGGATGTTGGCGCATAAATGACAATAACAAATCATCAAAAAAAAAGGCGACTCCTAGGATAAGTCGCCAAAAAGAGCGACTTCTTCAGAATGGAAGTTGTCGGTCAATGAATAATTGAAATGGTCCATCATAAGAAGCAACTTCTCAAAACAAAGAAAATGGCGATGAATGACAACCAAAATAGGCCGCTAAAAAGAGGTAACTTCCCATGTCAAGTTGCCAAGAATAAGGCACCTAAAGCAAAGTTGCTATTATGAAAAGAATAATGTTTTAAACCGCTATTACGAAAAGAAAATGGCGATGAATGACCAACAAAAATAGGCCGCTAAAAAGAGGCAACTTCCCATGTCAAGTTGCCAAAAATAAGGCACCTAAAGCAAAGTTGCTATTATGAAAAGAAAAATGTTTTAGGATAACTAACTAGATGGCATTGAGAAACTAGAAAGTTGCACCAATTTTGGGGCCAACTTTGAAAAGGTAATGGCAGTTGTACATCGGAAATCTGACTACACAAATCTTGAGAAAATCCAAGGGATTACACAAAGAAGATATCAAAGTTCCATGTTATCACAGTTGAAAGATCGAGTCATAAAGCATCATTTCGATCGATTGCATTATGGGCCGACCGAATGAAAGTAGCCCCGAATCAAGGAACGCCCCACACCTAAGACAACGACAACTCAACCGATGTTAGATCAATAGTTGCTCAACAATACTCCCTTTCAACCTTCTATGATGATCTTTTGCCTGAAAGAAGACTGTCCATCAGATTACGGTGCTGCATCATCTGTCTGGTGGAATAAAACCACCCGAAGGATAAAGGACCTCTCTGAAGAGTTTCCTCAAAGAAGCCGACCGAAGATCTATGTGTCTGCTGAAGGACTTCTAGCAGACCGAGCGATGATCAAGCGAACAAATATGAAACAGTGCCAATAAAAGTAACAAACACGAAACGGAGTGAAATGTGGTTACCAGAGTTAAAATATACCAGGAACGGTTGCATACATGTAAACATGTAATATCTCATAAATCATGTGTAACGTTTCAATTAAACGAGAGACAGACATGTAATTTACCAAGCTTCCCCTATAGCCTAAAAATAAGGGGATTATTTCTTCAGAAAAGACTACATAATCAGTGTAAAGAGAATTAGTACTATTTATTGCTTACTCACTTATTCTCTCTCACTCTTCATTCTTCTCATCAGACCAACGCTCTATCCCTTGAGTGTGACCCGAAGAATATTTTCGGATTCAACATCCTAAAAGCTGCAGTGAGCGTAGAGTCATATCTTCAACAAAAAGAGGAGTGCATAACGGAGAAGTAATACACCTAGGAGAAACTTCTAATATGGAGTCCGTCAAAGAATTTGTGTAGCAGCGAATTCAAGAACTCCAGGATTGGATGGCGGGTCAGATTGTGAAACTGACCTGCATGGTGCTTGAAGGGAGAGCACAGCCTCTCTCACAATATAATACTCCAGCACCCACGCCCTAAGGCCATCAAATGACTCAAGAAGCCGAACTGGTGGAAGAATCTCAGTACCAAGATAGTGTTGGATTTATACTAAGGAATAAACCGCAAGTGGGGCGAATGGAACTGTAACGTCGATTGGAGAATGTGTTCTCCCGGTAGATTATTGATGTTGAACCCCGAAGAAGTTCAAGGTTTCATCTTTAAAGCCATACAAGGCCCGCAACAATCTGGCCAATCATATTGCCTCCTACGAGTCGCCTATATGTTTTCTCAAAGTTTTTAACGCATTGAAATGCCGACTGTTTTACAACACGCTGAGGGATTCAGCACTCAGGTGGTTCAACGAACTCCCCATCAAAATTACTACTTCCTTCGGAGAGTTTAACAAGTTATTTACGGCGTTGTTCGCTAGGGGCTGAACGAGAGGTTGTGGGCCTACGTTACACAATCCCAGAAAGCGATGCTAGAAGTACGGAATATGGAGTCGGATATCGCAAAGGACGTCCTAGAGCAAGGGTTAAGGAGCACATAGTTTAAGTACTTTCTAGTCTTATGAAAACCAGACACCTTGGCTGAACTCTTAGAGTTTGTCAATGAACACATTGCAGCGGATGAGTATGTAAACCCGCCTGTCTCAAAAGGAAAGAAGTCCAACCATCGATTAGGCAAAAAAAGCTCACGAGATGATGGGTGGAGGGAGAAGAACTGCCCTCACCCTAAGCGTGAAAGAGGTCGGTTGTCCTACAGGGATAGGGAGGCTGACCGAAATCCACGAAGGCGAAGCAGACCGAATGATTGTTAAGCTGGCAATTGGGGAACTCTGTCACCCGCTTAGCTATGAGTTTCAATGACAGAACTAGTGGAAGCTATTCAAGACAAAAAAAACTTCTGGAAGTCTCCTCCAAGGAAAACAAGGGCCTTCCTTCGAAACACTAACAAGTTTTGTAAGTACCATAAGAAGTATGATCATGACACTGAGAAATGCAGACACCTCCGGAGCCTGGTCAAAGAACTAATTCAGGTAAGCAAGCTCAAAGAATTTGTGGCTCCCGCAGCACACACTCAACAGCAAGGGAAGGCTCTTGCGTAGGATGACTCGTATGGGCTTGTCTGAATAAACTCTATCCACATTATGGGGATAGTGTCAGCAAATACTATGACGAGACTCGGTCAAAAGAGCCGACCAAAAGAGACTCTGGTCGGGGGAATTCTATATTGTTGCAAGGCGGAAGCCTCATCTCCCGATCATCTTTATCGATGCAGATGTGCCCACTGCGAGGAATCCATACAATGACACCATTGTCATTATAGCAACGATTAACAACTACCAGGTAGGAAGCATATTGGTTTATACAGGAAGTTCGGGGAACATACTCTTCAAGTCTGCTTTTAAGAAAATGAATCTGTCAACCAATCATTTGGTTGTGATGACTGGCCTACTATACGAGTTATCATGTGAAAGAAAGGAGGCTAATGGTATAATTGGATTGTTAGTCACCTGGGGAGAGGGTCGCAACCAATTCACTAATATAGAGGATTTCTTGGTGGTAGATGCCCACCAACATACAACGTGATCTTCGGT
The DNA here is from genome assembly GCA_002079205.1 of Phalaenopsis hybrid cultivar. Lineage (NCBI taxonomy): Eukaryota > Viridiplantae > Streptophyta > Magnoliopsida > Asparagales > Orchidaceae > Phalaenopsis > Phalaenopsis hybrid cultivar. The sequence continues at coordinate 122,756 of JXCR01138811.1, read as the reverse complement.
CACTCACTTCTTAACAATTTCCGAGCAGTGGTATCTACATACTATGTGATGGTGAAATTGTCATGTGACTGGGAAATCGTGATCATTCGTGGAAACCTGGAGCAGTCTCGGAAGTGATACTTCTGATCGATAAGTAGCGTGGAGCAAGAAGCATTGGACATCCAGCACCAGCAGGGAGTTTTGAAACTGACGAAACTACCATCGAGATCACTGCAAATTTCAACGAGCCGGGTAAAGTTTTTCTAATCAGTTAGACGTTTGATGTAGGGCAAAAGGATTCACTGATCCGGACTCTCCAAGAGCACAGTGACATTTTCTCCTAGTCAGCCGTTAAAATGCCAGGCATCCCTATAAACGTGACTTGTCATCATATCATGTGAGCTCACTCGTTCATCCCATGAAACAAAAGATTCGGTCTTCAGCCATGACCTTGGTAAGGTCGATTCGCGAGGAGGTACAGAAGCTCAAGGAGACGGGTTACATTCGGGAGGTACAATACCCATCCTGGATATCTAATATAGTCATGGTTCAGAAATCTAATGGCAAGTGGAGAATATGAGCGAGCTTCACAAATCTGAACGCAGCTTCCCCCGAGGATGGTCACCCCTACCAAGGATTGACGCACAGGTGGATTATGTAGTCGAACATTCAGTTATGAGTTTCCTGGACGCTTTCTCTGGCTACCACCAAATCAAGATGCACCCTATCGATGCTGAGAATACCGTTTTTATTACGAGCAAAGGATTGTAATGCTCTTTGGGCTGAAAAAACTGGGGTTGCTTACCAGCATCTTATGGATATAATATTTTCTGAGCAAACAAAAAATTGAAGTTTATGTTGAAGAAGTCCTAATTATGAGTATAACGGTCAAATAATATATCAATCACTTAAAAGAAAACTTTCAGACTCTTAGAAAATATAATATGACATTAAATTTATTAAAATACATATTTCGAGCATCAACTAGAAAGTTCCTAGGATGCCTTATGAAGCTCGAGGGTATAAAAGCAAATCCAGAGAAAATAAAGACATTTCTAGATTTGTCATCTCCATGGAATACTAAGGAGGTGCAGAAGCTCACCGGCCAAATAACAGCACTTAGCATGTTTATCTTCAAATTCGGCGACAAATGTGCCTCCTTCAATGTACTGAGGACGGCAAAAAAATTTGAATGATCAATCAAATGTCAACAAACTTTTCAAAGTTTGAAGCAGTCCCTAGCTTTGCCTCCATTGTTGCAGAGCTCAAAGTCGAAGGAAAAACTTTTTCTATATTTGGGTGTTGGCCCGAAAGCCATCAGTTCGGCCTTAGTTCAAGAAGAGTTTGGAAAGCAATACCCCGTGTCAGGTCCTCAGGGGAGTCATTGTCAGGTACCCCAATTATGGAAAAGCTAAAATTTATTTTAATTGTCTCTGCTAGCAGAATCCGGCAGTATTTTCAAACGCACCTGATGAAATGCACACTCTGGTCGACTCCTAAAGTGGGTTCTGGAACTCAGCGAGTACAACATAAGTTATATTCCTCGGACCGTGATTAAAGCTCAAGTTGTGGCTGACTTCTATACCCATTTCTCCGAACATTAACTGAGCGAAGGAGCTGAAATTGGCAATCACACCTGGACTCTACACATTGATGGAGCGTTCAACCAGACGAGTGCAAGAATCGGAAGGGCCCTGAGTGATCCGACTGGAGAGCATCTCTATCATTCGGTCACCCTCGAGTGAGGAGGTTACAAAAAAATCAGGCCAAAATGAAACGTTAATAGACAAAATACAGAATACGCTTAGCACTGGAAATGGGCGTCTGACATTTGTTAGTAAAGTTGGATTCCCAGTTTAAAGTGAATCGAATCAATGAAGAATTTGAAGCTTGAGACAAAATGATGATCAAATACTTGAACAAAATAGAGGACATATGGAAGTTTGCGAACTTCTAGATCGAACGTGTTGGTTGGACGGGAGGAAAACCAAGTGACTGGTCTTCTATCAAAGAACATATGCTTTGGGGAAAAGACACCACAAAGGCTTTTTTGACCAACCATAGAGGAGGTAGAAACAACAAAGTCGAAACCGAAGGTGCAAAGAGTTGGGTGGATCTTTACATCCACTATTTAAAAACCGAGAAGATCCTCGAAGAAGTAACGAACCCTAGGAGGTTCAAATTCAAAGCCACACAATATCTCATTATCGAAGATAAACTTTTCTAAAGGTCAATCTCATCAATACTCCTAATGTGCGTGAAAGAAAATGAGATGGAAGAAATCCTCGGAGTGGTGCATTCTAATGAATGGGGCAGCCATTCCGGTTGCAAAACGCAGAGGCAAGGCTAACCTCCTGAAGTACGCCTAAGAATTCTCAAGGAGCTGCGAACAATGCCAGAAAAATGCTTCAATGCAGCACCAACCGGCTCAAAAGTTGCAACCAATAGTCAGTCCCCAGCCTTTCGCTCTCTGGGGGCTTGATATCCTTGATCCATTTCCTCCCTCAAAAAAGCAGCGAAATTTTTTCTTGATTGTCATGGATTATTTCTCCAAATAGATTGAAGCAAAAGCTCTCACCTGAATTAATGCAGAAGTCGTCCGAAATTTTATTTGAACAGATATTATCTGTCAATATGGCTTACCATTAATATTAATCACCGACAATGGGACTCAATTTGTTGATTAAGGTGAAGAGATTTTTGCCAAAGTCAACGAATCAACCTAAAATTTGCATCTGTGCATCACCCTTGGACGAACAAACAAGTGGAGGCTGCAAACAAAATCATCCTAAATCTTTCAAGGAAAAAGGTCAAAGGTGCAAGAGGCAATTGGGCAGCCTTGCTCCCATCCGTCCTATGGGCCGTCCGAACCACACTATCAATTGCGACCGGTCAAACACATTATATATTTTCTGTTAGAATGGAAGCGATGTTGTCGGTCGAATACAATCTTCAAAGCAAGAGAGTCGTCACTGCAACGTAGAAACGACACTTGCCCTCAATCTACTAAAGTTTGAACCAATGTAGCACTCCAACAAGAAGAGATAAAGAGAACCGCTCAATATTACAACAAGAATGTCAGAGAAAAAATATTCTCACCCAGCAATCTAGCTTTGAATAAAATTGATCCAGCCACACAGGGACAATAGATCGGCAAGTTCATCATCGATCAAAGGGTCTCGCCAGGAGCTTACAGGCTAAAATCATAACACTAGAAAAAAGATTCGCCAAGCATGAAGTGAGACGATCTAAAAATAAACTTCCCTTAAAAGAAATTACATTGCACCTTTATTTGAGAAAAATAGTTTTACTACTTTCATACTTATGGATTTATTTCATATAAACTTTTGTTTTATTGTCGTACACTTGCGTAAAAACTAATTGTGTTCTTACAACCCCATATTTAAAACAAAGCAAGGGGCCGATGGACCTCATATCAAAATGAGACTAGAAAAATTAGAGTACCTAAAAAGACTATCAAAAGAAGTGTTTCGATGCTCGGTCACAAAAAAAGACGATCAAAAGAAGCGTTTTGACACTCAGCCGCAATAAAAGACATTACCACATGAGGTGTTCCGTGCTCGGTTACATATCCACAGACTTGTATATTTTCTAATTTATTGAATCAAGTTTTAGGGGTGGTTATCCACCTAATAGTGACAAAGCTCCAAGAAGGGAAGCGATGAAACCACCGTGAAAATTACAATCGACTACCCCCGAAAAGGCATAGATCAACCGAACGAAAAATTGGGCCCACTCAAACGAAAAACTTAGGTTCACATAAGAGTGACCTCCAAACCGACTCGACGCATAATGCCCGAACGATCACATCCTAAATGGCCATAAGTGACATCACGATGTCCGACATGCCCATAGGAAACAAAATCAACTTCAGTTAACAAGCAGCGAAAAAAAAAATTTGAGTCGAGCAACAACTGCAAATTAATCAAGTATGGCAGATAAAGTCATGACTCAACCAAACCATATAGGTAAATCGACTGAAAAGCCGTATTTCATTCATTTGGTCGTTCAGTACAAAACTTTCGTATATATCATTTTGATTACATGTAAAAAAAAAGAAAATAAGAGTCTGAGTCAATGGGTCATCAGGTCGATGTTCAGATGCAGAAGGGATGTCGAAAAGCTTCTTGAACTCCTTGATGTCGAAGTATTTAGGATCGACCATCCCTACTTTCACAAACTGGTCAACTGCTATTCTCCGACCCTCCTCCAAGTACTTGATATGGGCATCAAGGAGTTCCTTGATTGCCTTCATAGTGGCTATCTGCTCCGTTAAATTAGCATTGTCCTCCTAGACAGTAGATACCCACTCAGATGTTATCTCCAATTCTACCTTCACGTCCTTCAGTTTTGTCTCTGCCTCAACCGCCCTCATTTTTGCCATCTCCACCCGCTCCCAATATTCCCTGGCTCTTGTCTCAGCATTCGCGGCTCTTTCCCTCATAGACAAATAGAACGAGGTCATGTGATGTGTTGACATGTACCCAAGCATTTGGAAGTGGTCGATTAAATGGCATAGCTCTATGGAGCGGAGGTTGTCCAAGTGTTTCTCGACAATGGCTGCCATAAGATGTCCACGATAGTGGTCACATACTCGGCAGAGGCAAAGTTTAGTGGAACCAATCCCTTTCAACATTTATTAATCCGAAGCTCAAATCCAAATTCAAGAAAACTTTCAGTCGCTTCTTCTGTAAGGGAACCGAGCTATCCTTAACCCCCCCCCCCCCCATTTCCTTCTTATCCTTTGGATGCGAAGGCAAAAAGGAATCAGAGTCGAAAGCTACAACCTTTCCCTTCCTCCTGCCAGCTTGCCTCACCTCTCCCAAAAAGAGGAATGTGACCCGAAGTCGACGGTCAGGAAACCTCCTTTGTAGAAAGACGCTCTGAGGATTCCATGGTCCTCAATCGAAAGGAAGAAGTCATCTCCTCTTGATGTTGGCCTCGCGAATCACCTAAATTCACCAAGGCAAGTTTTTGTTCAATTAATACCTCTTTTGTAACCCATTTCTTAATAACGACTGAAATTTTGGAGTAGAATGTATTAAATCCAAACCTGGGATTGTGCCTCCCATCAAATCACCATCTTCTGTTTCCTCGTCCATCCTTCTCATAGGAGAGCCATCAGCTCTCTTTCTTTTCCTTGGCTCCTTCTTTGAAAGTCAGGAAGCCTTATCTAGATGCCTCCTCATTTGTCTCATCAAAAGCAACCTACAACTCGAGAGTCATGGGACCATATTTGCTCGGGTTCAACACCCAATTGACGGTTATGGGGTAGGTGTACTGAATCACCAATAATTTCCTACCCAGGATGGACGATCCAAGCGCTTTGAATCGGGGCGGAATCCCTTTCTTATATGGGCAGTCGGTCGGCCTGATCACAATGTCGCAGTCATCGCTGCAACCCCTCAGGAATCGGAACTTCCAATTCTTTATCTATTTCTCTAACTCAATCAGGAGTAACTTTCGGGTCGAGCCGAAGACCACATACTCGTCCGTCTCTACATTGAAGAACATCTGTGAGAAAAGCTCCCACAACCAAGGAATCTCCATTCGACGTAAGTAAATTATGCAAGTCATATCGTCCACAATGGAGTTTGGCTTAACCTGAGCCAGGATAACTCCATAGAGGTTGAAAATTGGTCGGAGCTCTATGAATAGAGGAAGTCGGAGTTCCCATCAAAATTAATCTTGGCAGAAGATCTCCCAGATAGTCGATCACCCAAACCTCTGCCCCCACCTGTTTAAGAATAACACTTGTGTAGTACACAAGTGTCATCTAATAATTCCACATCAAAGGCTGCAAGGTTGATCTCTCGGTCACCCTTATAGAACCGAACAATTGGGAGTACTTGAAGTAGCGAAACTCTGAAAGAAACCAACAAAAAATGAAGAAGGGAAAAATGAAAAGTATTCACTAACTCTCCACTCAACCCTATATATAAGGTACACCAGAAACTTGAAACGTCTCAAATCCGTACATCGGACTATGAAAATACACATCAAATCGGCGCAAAAATTGAGATGCATGATGATTGAAACTTTGAAATTCGACAAAAATAAAGTTTTATTCATGAGAAAAGGTATTTTACAGATGGGTCATTTGCCACTTCGGGCAGCACTAGACGCCAACTCATCAAACATGCATACAACGCACGCCCACCAAATCTATCATCTCTTCTTCTGCTCGGACGTGGAAGATCGAGCTAGCCGCCCGAACTTCTCCAGTTCTCTTCAAACCGGTCGCCATATCAGTCCAGAGGGCCACCATATCGGTCTGGAGGGTCGCAATATCCCCTTAGAGGACAGTCAATTCTTCCTTTATGTCAGATATGGCAGTCTCTCTCTGAAGGCCCGCTGCTCGGGCAAAGGAGTCCACAGATTCGTCCATACGACTGACCAGCGACTCACGAGAGCCTCACCGACCGTCTGTCTCCCTCTCGATGTCAGCAGGGGATGCAAATTCTCAAATGCCACTTTCACAAAGGCAAAAGCAGAAGGTCCAACGAGCACCTCTGTCGCAGGAAGTTAGCCGATCTTTGCGTGCAGGTAATCAATGATTTGCATGATCTCATCTGCAACATTAAAACATGCATCATTAGAATGGACGGATAAATCAAACAAAGAAGAATATTCAATTTACCAATCAGTCTCTCCATCTCTGACATACGAAGACTCTCCCCAGCAGGCGGCGAAGCATCGCCTTGGATAGCCTTGACAACCAAAGGCTGAGGTTGGGAACCTTCCAACAGCGGAATTTGTGTGGCCATCTTAACCCGCTCCTAATCTTGGGGCAACAACTCAGTCGATCGCTGGCGGAGTGGATCAAGAGCTAGAATAGATGCATCAATGATGCCCTCTCCAGTCCTGCTCCAAACCTCTTGGAACGGTTGCGTGTTGGAAGTCTTCGTAATCTCCACTACCCTTTGCTTATTTGTCAATGCCTATTTCACTAATCTGAACCCCTCAGGCTTAATCCCTTCGGTTGACCCTTTGGCACCAACTGGTCGACTTTCATTCTCCAGCCTCTTCTCGATAAGCCAACCATCTACTGCGGGTTTCTTCTTCGTGGGAAAACGAGAATTCTCTGGTTTCCTCTTTCTCGACCCCGAAGGGAGAATTTTTGAGGTTGGAAGCCCGAAGGCCCTCAACAATGCCTCCTCGTTCACAGTTTCTTAGAGCCTGACATCCTCGTCCTATGCTAAAAACGACTAAAATGTGGGAACTTGGGAAATAAAAAAGAAAAACGATAATCGTACCCTATTTATAGGAATTAGTGGCATGAAATCCAGAGAATACAATTATTAAAAGTATTTATTACACGATAAGTAAACTTTTTTATTTTGTTTCTCTTATTCTTATTGCATGAGTCACTTTCAAAGTAAGAGAATAAAAAAACTAAATACATACATCAAAAATTTGACTACACGAATCTTGATAAAATCCAACGGATTACGGGAAGAAGATATCAAAGAGCCACATCATCACAGTCGAAAGATTGTCATTAAACAAAATTTTGATTGGTCGAATTATGGGCCAATCGAATGAAAATAGACCTGAATCAAGGAACACCCCACACCTAAACCGACGACAACTCAACCAAGGTTAGATCAACAGTCACTCAACAATACTCTCTTTCAACCTTCTATGAAGACATCTCATCTGAAGGAAAGTTACCTATCAGATTACGGTGATGCATCATCTACCTAATAGAATAAACACTGTCTGAGGATAAAGGATCTCCCCGAAGGGTTCCCTCAGGGAAGCCAACTGAAGATCTATTAGTTGGCCGACGGACTTCTAGCCAACCGAGCAATAATCAAGCAACCGAGTCAGACAGATACAAATATGAAACAGTGTCAGTAACAATTATAAACACAAAACATAACTAATAGCGATTACCATGGTCAAAATATAATAGGATTGGTTACATGCATGTAAACATGCAATGACTCAAAAATCACACGTAACGCTCCCATTTTATAAGGGAAAAGCATGTAGTTTACCAGACATCCTCTATAACATATAAATAGGATGGTCATTTCTTCATAATGGCCTACTGAATCGATTCAAAGTGAATTGGTAACTATGTGTTGCTTATTCTCTGATTTTCTCTCACACTCCCACTTTATTCTCTTTCATTCCTCTCATCCGACCAACGCTTTATCTCTTAGGCATGACCCGAATGACATTTTTTTATTTAACAGCTGCATTGATTACATAAATGAATTTTAGGAGAATTTTTTCTAGTTATCCTGAAAAAAAAAATCTATCAATTGGAAATCAACCGTACAAACAATATAAGCATTCTAAGTAAGATGAAATATGATCTCCATAAATACTATAATAGGCATGTGTTTTCCATCTAAACATCATGAAGAACCTATAGAAACTAATAAATATTAATCCAAGCTTTTATGTGCAATGGAATCTATCAGCAAATATTGACTTGAAAAAATATTGCATGAAGTGAATGTGTCCTGTGAGTAAATTGATAAGGTGGGTCTTGAAGGGAAAAGAAAATAAGCTATTTAAGAATATAAATCGACGGAACAGATTGATTTAACTCTTGATGAAATACCCAATGAAGTTATCCATGCCAATAAAACAAGTATTAAGAAGTTGAAATCATAATTAGTGGCATTTTACCTTATAAGCAAGTAAGCCTAAAAGAGGATCTAGAAGACAAAAAATAATAATTAAATTAAAAAGAATTAATAAATATTTCATAAATCATCAACATGCCAACTTAAGTGTCATCTTGAACTACAAAAACACAAGAAATTTATAATAATAAGCATTTTTTATATATTCATCTAGCAAATTAAAATTTCAAATCCTAGAAATAGATCCTTCCTTTCGTTTAGGACCAATAGCCATTATAAAAAATATAAAAAATTAAAATTTGAATAATACTAATCAAAAAGAATGAGAAAATGTAATAAAAAAAATATTAAAATAGTTACAAAGAAAACAAAATAATTAGTTAAAAGAAAATAAAAATTGTCAAAATGAAGCAAAGAATAAAAAAGGTTATAAAGAAATATTAGAAAGTTAAAAAAATATAACATTTTCGAAAATAAAACATTTGATGAAAATAAAATTAAAAAACTGTATGAATAAGTTCAAAAAAGTTTGAAGAAAATTTAAGATAGTGCTAAAATAATTAAACAAAAAACCAATTAAAATGAAATAATACTCCATGTAAAAGAAAATAAACAAAAATAAAACTCTTACATGTCATCATTCAACACGACTTAACAAGCTCGCAATATATGATCTCCACTAGAATGGCAACACTAGATCTCCCTACTTGCTTGATCTACTATTGTTGGCTTGACTGTTCATCTGCCTACCTAACTAAAGCAACCTAAACCTTCAATCCGTCTTATAATTTATTCCTTTAAAATATTTTTTAATGCAAGTTGTTAGAGACATCCGCTTTAAATACATCTCAAGGCAAAAAGCTTCAAAAAATATGCCTAAACAAAAAAGAGCCATAAACCTCACAACAAACAAATGCATGCCTTAATGAAAAAAATAATGGCCGGATAGTGAGTCGTGCCCTAAGGTGGTCACTTTGAATGCCCTTCTAAAACACAATCAAAATAAAATCTATTTTGCTTTTTAATCTTGGTTTATTCACAAAGAAATTCATAAAGCATTGCAACGAAAGTAAAATTGCATCAACCATTCAATGAATTTGTTAATAACGAAAACCAAAAATAAACCTGAATTTTAGAGATAGTTCGAAGTTGTAGGTGTAAAAAAATTAACCACTAAAACTTAAGCTAATTTGGATAGCTTCATTTAAGGATGTTGTTCATCCATTAAGCCATTGCATGTTTATATGGTTTGCCCATTTTCTATTCTTTGAATCATCTCTCATATAGAACTAGGTTAAAAATAATCATTATTATTCGTTAGGACACAAAATGTCATTTTAATAATTTCATTGTCTGCTTCATATCACTCATACAAAAAGCATGATTTAAATGAAGGGTTTTTAAGAAATTAATAAAAAATTATTCATTTACAAGAACGTTGCTTAAATATATAGGAAATATGTAAAATATAAATTAGAGGAAAGTGATGTACTTAAATCTGGAAAGGTTTTCTACATGAGCCATTAAAACATTAGTTGTAGGAAAGCCAATGTAATACATAACTTTAAATTTTATCAGAACTGAAGCATATATATTAAAAATTTTGGAAAGTTACTGTTGCATTCCAAACTTCAATATATCTAATTTGACTTTGTTTTATCAACCTACTGTCAAAATCATGGATTTCTCTCTTTCCATCTTCTTGGGAATTCACATCCAACATCTTATCACAGAGATTAATATGTCCTATTTGAGAATCCGTGTAAAGAATTGTTCACTCCTAAAGGTGGTATCATTGGGTTATTGTCTTATGAATACAATTTGACTTTTGAGGTGCACGTCATGAGATGGGTCTCAAACTGAGATGCACAAAAAACATCTCGAGACCTCAACAACAAGGCTAATACTTTTTCTGTCTGAGGCATATACCTTGAGACTTTATTCAAGGCATATGAGGTGGCGTTTCAGTTATGTAAAAAATATATTTATATTATAATATATTATACATTAGATCAAATATAGTTGATAAAAAATCTTGAAAAAGTCAAGAGATAATTTAAATATGATTATTTTATTATATCATAATTTGTTATCTTACATTAAATTATACTGAACCTATGATTATTTGAATATGGAGAATAAGAAGAAAAATGTAGAAATTAAAGAAGATATGAAAGATGCCAATGAGACTAACTCAGATAATGATTATTAGGTGATGAAAGTGAGGATGAGTTCATTATGATCCTCATGATGTATTTAAATTTTCTGTGAATGCTTAACTTGAATCTTATTTAAACTTTAATTTTACATTAATATTTAAGATTGAGATATATGGTTTAATTCTTTCTGAAAACAAACAAAAATAGTTTAATACCCAATTGTATAATATATTGAAAGCTATTTTAGTTAAATATATTATATTTCTAACATTGAAATAAATCTTGGTTGCCATTTGTCATTTTTTTGCATGCCTCGTGAGTGGATGAATTCTGCCATCTTCTTGTGTGATGAATTGAGAGAGGTTTTTTACGTTTCTTTGACATTTCAAAAACATTTTTGCAATCAATTTTATGAAATAGGTGATGGCTAAGTGATTTTCATTGTGGTGATGAGCCTTGAACCAAACTTATATAATACTTTGTCCGTTGTTCGCCACGGCATTCCTTGTAGAATAGATATTAAGTTTAACAATTATGCCCAAAATTTGAGAAGTTAAATTTCTTTAATTACGATTTTAAACAATGAATGCCATAAGTAGCAGGTAGTCTTAAACAAACAATATTTCATTATATATTATTGTGTCTTTATTTGAATTTCAATGAAAGTAAAAGAGTAAAAATGAAAAACTAGAACAACAATATGATATTTGCAAAGTACAAAACACTTTTATTAATACCTCATAAACTTGTATTTTAGTTGAAGTATCCAAGGATTCTAGAAAAGGCACACTCCATGATTCAGCCATCCTCTGTTCAAAAAGAAAGGGATAACCTCAGGATACATCCACACACACTTGAATAATTTCAAGGATCCTCAGTGTTTTACTTGTATGAATAAGCAAAATGAAAGAATCATCAATATATATAATTGTTCCTTTTAAAGAAATAAGAGTGACTCAAGAAAAATCAAACAATCACAACATTCACAGATGACAGTATAATAAGGAAAATTTCGTCAACAATAGACTAGAACATGACGTGATGGTCCAAGGTCAATAACTACATGTGTAAGGCTCACAATGAAAGTAAGACTCCTAGCAGTTTAAATAAACCATAACTTGGTCACCAAGGCCACTCATGGAATTCAGATTTGTTTTCCACAACTCTCAAGCCGGTATGGGCATTGTGATCCATAATGAAATTGGTGAACTTATTCTTGCAGCCGGCCAGCAAATGCAACATTGGGACAGCTCCTTAGTGGAAGTGGAAGCTATCCTCTCCCTTGAGAGAATTTTAGAACCTTAGATGCATGAGTGCAATGTTATGTATAATTAAAGGGGATAATATCAATATTATTAACTGCTTCAGACAAAGCATGGAGCAACACAGTGGAGTCAACAGCAAAGCAAAGAAGGAACTTGCCTTCTTAACTGCCTTTAGACAGGTTCTTTTATTCTTTACTCATAGGAAGTGTAAGAAAGCAGCCCATTTTGTGATCAACCTGCTTTGAATAGATCATTTTTTGTGGAAAGATTTTGACTCTGATCCTCCCCTTTTTAATCCTTGGCGAGCACTTTTAAGTCTTTTTCCAATGCATATTAGCATAGTTTTGTACCTTTTGTAACTATTTTGATATAGTAATGTAAAATGCAACATTCGAGGATAAGACTATGCTGATGATGTGTTAACTATGGTTTAAATAAACACAACGTTTTCAAAAAGGGATCACCACAAATGTCTAACGGGATTACACCAAAAGAATCGCATGACAATTCAAAGCATGATAAAATGACCTGGGAGCTTGCTCGAAAGGAAAGGCATAATAACGAGGCAGTAGGAATGATCTCATCAGTGCTGTTGCTATTCCCATTCTGCTCAGATAAAGGTAGCTTTATGCTGGTACCATCAGGAAAGTGTACCACAATATCAGGAAACTTAGCTGCTGCCACGGAAGGAATAAGAGTTTTATTTGCTGGAGCAATCTGCATTTGTTCGTATCATTTAATCAACAAGATATTTACTGGAAAAATAAAACCATTCTCGATGAGCAATGGCAAAGAAAATCATACCATAACAAGAAAATCTCACACCTTTCCACTATTTTTCCGGATCTCTGAAAGATCTGCAAAATATCCTCTGCTTAATTCATCTTTTCTGCAACAAAGCAAATCAAGAACTGTTAAAATAGCAATTCATAAATCACTAAAAGTAAATGCCACACTGCAATTTTTTTATCAATAAACGCATGATAACCTTGAGATGATTCTTTCAATCCCATACTTTTATCGAGACTTCCTTTTAGTTGCAATACTCATACGTATAGGAGCATAAAGTCAGAGAATTTTGAATATAAACATAGCATAAGTCCCTACTTCATATGAAAGCAGCCACTAAACAAAGTTTATAGCATGACCACATAAAACCCTACTATTTTAAGCCATCTTCAACAAGCCAAACTTTATACATTTCTTAAGAGAGTGTCTCGAGGTGGATAAGGAAATCAAAACTGGTAATCTAGAATATGAGCTATCATATGCCACAAAGGCCAAGAGAGAAAACAAATAAAATGCAAACATGTCTTTTACCATTGTGATAATGCAATGTTAAAAGGAGAGTTGGAAGAGGGACAGTGGCTCATTTGATGGCTGAAGTAGGGCGACAGGAAAAGTGGTGGGAAAGGCAAGGGAAGGTCTTGGGTGCTGGTGGGGATGACCCGAACAGCAATGAAGGCTGCCTAGAGTGGTCACCAGGATGTAGGTTGGAGGGTCGGGCAGCTGGGGAAGAGAGGACAGGGTGTTGATAGGTAGCTGGGAGGGCTAGAAGCAAGCGGCAGCGCAGGGAGGATGTGTTGGGGGTGGTCGGTGGCCAGGGAGAAGGGAACGAAAGGATTGGAGAAGAGGATTAAGGAAGATACAACACCACCTTAGAGTAGAATAAAGTCGAAGCACTGCCACCTCCTCGGATACAGCGCTAGAACAGGAATAACAGCTCCACAAAGGATTCTGAAATCAACACACAACAAAATTAAACCCTAAATCTAGAAAACAGCAATTGAAAGACTCCCGCATGGGAAAAACCAAAAAATGAAAGCTCCCTTAAGAAAATCATAGAAAAGGAGGGTGGGAGAAGGTACTGGCGGCATTGTCGCCCCCTCTATAGGCCGCCCGATCTTGTTGGGGCCTAGACCGGCGCTTATGCTAGATAGTTCAGCTAGCTAGCTCGTTCCTGCTTCCGTGCGGAAAAAATGCCGCCCCAACGTCAATCTCCCAGAGTTAGGGGAGCTTCGACCTCATTCGTTGTAGCTTTTGGTTCTTATATTCAATCCTAATGACACATGAATCCCACTGTTGGTTGCATTGTCTCCCAAAGCATCGGAGAAGTATTTTCCATTGGCAAGCGCATGTCCCTATCAATCCGCTTGTCTTAGACTGTGGGCCGTACATGTATTGTTGAATCTTCCCAAAATAACCCACGGTCATTCATTCCAATCTGCAGTGTGAGTAGCCTGAGACTTCCCTCCCGGTAGTGGAGCTGGTGGTACAGTGTCAACCGTGAGGCTCTAAAAAACTCTATCGTAATTGTTTCATGCTAGAGTATCTCAATCCTCTCATCATGTCTCGTCATCAAAACTGGCTCAACAAATGTTGTTATGCTAGTAAGGGCTTTTGTGATTTTAGGTTGCACTGAAGGAAATAGGATGATGCACTTCTCATCCTTGGTGAAAAAATATATGTTTTTGAATCCGACGTGTTGAGTCATCCGATCAAAATGCCGCAATCATCCCAACAGAAGGTGGCAAGTATCCATAGAGACCACATCACACCACACCTGTTCATGTCGCTGGTCCCCAATTGAGAACTCTACTAAGTATCTTCTGTCGATGTTGATTTGATTCTCCTTCTTCCGTCACATCAATAAATACAGCTAAGAATGTCTCTGAGCAGTGAATCCAATTTCTCTATCATTTGTGTTGATATCACGTTCTTGTTGCTCTCGCCGTCAATGATGAAACTGCATATCTTTTTGTTCACTTTACAGCAGGCGTAGAATATGTTGTGGTAAAGCCACTAAGAATCCCTCATGTCCTCAATCTGCAGGATCTGTTGAATCACGAGTGTCTCTCCTTCAATTGGGGGAAGCTGATACACCTCACCCTATTCCTTAGCTTTCTCCTTGTCGTTAATCTCTTCCACGACACCCTCATCTGTTAGTGTGACCACCCTGCTCGTAGGATAGCTGAAGGTTATGTGGTCGTAGTCATGACATATGCAAAACTTCCTGTCCGATACAATATTGGAGAAGTTACATTTCTCATATTTCTTCCCGCTCTGATCCAAAGTGTCATTCCCTTGTCCGGGATTGATATTGTCTCCAATTACCCTTATCGATCGTGGTTACTGTAGGTGGCTGACTGCCTGACGGTTGTTGCCTGAAGGATGGCTATTTTCCTGCTCTGCTTCTGTTACCTCTCCACCTTCAGGGCTACTGTCTAAACATCTCCAAGTAACAAGTAAAACTGCAGTTGTATTATATTGCTAATAGTTGGTTTCATGCCCCCTAGAAAGCGCGCTATGATGTGTTCCTCTGGCTCAATCAGATCACACCTCATCTGCAACTCATCAAATTGCTTCATGAACTCCTCTACTGACAGATCCCTCTACTATAGGTATTGGGATGAGAGATTTCTTCTGCATCACTTTTTTTCATCTTCTCCCACTGGTAATCTTATCGATGTCTTTTTTTTCCCTATCGTTGTAAGTTCTCTTACCATAAAGATGCACTTTTCTTCAACTTGATAGCAGATAATCTGACCATTCTATCTTGCGGCACATCATTGTACTCGAAGATCCGATCAACAGATTACAGACAATCAATGAAGTCATCGGAATCCTCAATCAAACTCTGGCACTGGCAGATCAACTTTGATGTTGAAGTCTTTGTTCTCCAACTGACATCTCTCGGAAATTCCCCCTCTATGAGGGATTCAAATATACCTCTCTAGGCCTTCTCTGATGTTGTATTCCGAAATGTTGTGGTCTGTCTTCTTCATCGTTGAAAGTCTTCCCATAGAAGGGATTCAAATTATTATTCTTTTTCCCCTTTGACTCACCAGATCTCGAAAAAAATGTAACATCTTACTATGTTAACTCTTTAATTTCTAGAAGCCTTTGTTGAAGACAACGAAGCTCTTGCCGTATCTCTTCCCGGATATGCTCGGGCATATTCCACCTTGGTGGCATGGCTCGGTTTGGGATTTGGGAGAAAATTTGTTGGGTGGAGGTGAGAGAGGGCGTATGTCATTGCTTGTGCGTGCAGAAAAGCTATTTAGGTTTGTTGACTTAGAAAATCAACATAGGGGGATTTGGGGTTTGGGCTATGGTTTGGGAAAATGAAGGAAAATTTTGGTGGAGGGGAAGACGGATGCTAGGAAACCCTAGAATAGAACCAAGGTTAGGCTAGCTCTAATACCAAATGTTATCGAACCTAATTTGGTAATCAGTGGAAACAAAAAAGTAAACTTTTATAAATGTACAAATAGGGCTACAACATGACAAAGATGGAAAGAACAATATAACAACACTACGCTCTGGCTAAGGCCAGATGAGAGGACCCTGGGGAGGTGGTGGCATCGGCGAAGTGGTACGGGGATGGGGAAGAATTGGAGGCAGTGTGGTAGGTTAAAAAAGAGGATTTTGAAGGAGGAACGGTGACTAATTTGATGGTTGGAGGAGTGGGGCGATAAGGAAAGTGGTGGGAAAAGCAAGGAAAGGTGTTGAGTGCTGGTGGGGGGTGACCCGGACAGCAAGGAGGGCTACCTGGAGTGGTCAGCGTGATGCAGGTTAGTGGTTGAAGGGCTGGAAAATAAGGTCCGGCAGCTGGGAAAAGGAGGACAAAGAGTTGATAAGTGGATGGGAGGGCTGGAAGCACGTAGCAGCGCAGGGAGGATGTGTTAGGCGTGGTCGGCAACTAGGGAGAAGGGAACGAAAGGATTGAAGAAGGGGATTAAGGAAGATATAACACCACCTCTAAGTAGGATACAACCCTATAATAGGGAGAATAGCTCTACAAAGGAATCTGAAATCAACACAGCAAAACTAAACCCGAAAGTTAAAAAATAGCAATTTATAGACTCCCACAAGGAAAAATAGAAAAAGAAAGCTCCCATAACGAAAGCACAGAAAAGGAGGGTGGGAGAAGGGACTGACGACATTGTCACCTCCACTATAGGCCGCCCGATCCATTTGGGGCCTGAATCGGCACCTATGCTAGCCGGTTTGGCCTGTTGGCTCGTTCCTACTCCGGTGCGGGAAAAATGCCGCACCTGTTAGATCACGTTTTATATGTATATTAGATCAAAATCTTATGAACTCAAAGTATATGTAAAAGAGACAGATAGAGAAGTGTTGTGGGAAGGAAAAATATGTTACTAAACTTTAAGGGTACAAAATAAGGAGAATATATAACTAAGAATTTGAAACCCAACCCTTAGCCCTCACTAAAACCACCATTTAATCTAAGGTTTCTTATGCTACAGAAAAAATAACGAATAAGTTATATATATAATAAAAATACAGAAAAATATAGCAATAACAAAAGGGTTGTGTAGGTCAAATACAGACTCAAACAAAGACTGGTAGTCGGCCATCAAGTTTGAAGGATTCGCTCGGTCTCCTAGTAATGATCACCAAGTAGCTTTTCGATATGGGCTAATTAAGAAAGTCTCATGAGGGTGTTAGGCAAGTCCTTTATGAGCCTGAGAGTAGATTCCCTTCTTAAGTTGGCTGGAAAGTTCAACTAGGACTCAACTGATGAGTGTGTAGAACCTGGCAAGCAAGTCTAATCAGAGCTTAGCTGGGACGCTCCATTCTCGCATAAAGACAACCAAACAAGCTTCTCTCCTTGCCTTTCATTTGGGTGTGGGGTACCGAAGCATCATAGTCACTTGAATAGTGTATTGTAATGATTATTTCCCTAGAAATTAATGTCGTTGTTTATGAATAAATTTTATAATGCTCTTAATTAGACACCTCATTAAAGATAATTTTTCACTATATATACCTTCATATTTCGATCTTGGTCACTTTTTCATTTGATTCTCCCACTAGAAATCCAGAGCTTACCTCCCAAGGTCTTCATAACTTTCTTTCATGCCCATCCTCTCCCCATCAAATGGTGAATGCTAAGAAGAGTACTTTGTATTTTAGTCGGTTTTAGTATATGAAGTCATCCAAGATTTTTGTTGTTAAGGGCAAAATGATTTAAATGGTGTGCATATTTAACCAATTTCACTTTGTTCACGCTCCGAAAGAGGATGAGTTCCAGAATACATTCTTTAAGGGAGAGAATTATGTTTATAAAGATGAGTTCCAACTCGGTCTCCACTTTGTGTTGTGTACCAAGTTGATGAAGAAAATAAATTGCAATGGCATCCTACCACCCAAATTATGCTAAATTTGATTGCCAGTCACTTTCACCCTTCATCTTTGTAAGCAAAATCAGTCATGAAGCCTTAGCCTCTTTCGTCACATGTTTCCTATCGCCATTTCATTCACATCGACCAACATCCATATGATAAAGTTGGTAAATAAGATTAAAATTTGGAAGGAGCACTCCATATTCATTTTGTGTTTTAATCCTTAGCCAATTTACATTAAGTCGGTAAGCATCAAGAATCTATCCCTCTAAGACATTAACAAGAAAACCAAAGCAATCCTAGCAGCATTGAAGATGCTATCACTAGACACACTAAAATTTTTACAGCCAAGTCAAATGAAAAGTTACTTGTCGTGTAAGTTATTAGTCCTTTCAGCACGTGTAAGTTGCTTGTCCTTTCAGCACGTGTAAGCTTGTTTCTTGGTTTGGGCAAGTTAGTGACTTTTTCATATTTTCTTTTCAACCATCCTGAATGCATTATTCATTCCCGACGACCCAAAAGTCGTCAAATTTCTAGAGGAAGGGGCAAGAGTAAAAGGGCTTCACATAAGAGAGTGAGTATCAAGGTGGGAGACACCACAAGTCAATATTTCAAAGGTAGGTTTATCTCCATCAAAGGAGGATATCAAGTGCCCGAGGGTGAAGCCACATCTTCGCTTATTTATGTTGCAGCTGAAGTGACCACAATGGCCAAGTCTGCTTTAGCCCTAAGAACATGCACTGTTGTGATGTTGAGCATGTAGTGTACTTCAAGTATAGTCATTAGAGAACAACAATCACAAAGGTCAAAGTGCAAAGGAGAAGAAAATAGGTGATATTCCAAAAAAATTATCAAGATGATTAGACACCCGAAAAGATTGAGCAAGTGCGAGCCAAAGAAATGCAAGAGATAGGTGTTAAGTCTTAACCAAAAGAGCGAGCTTCATTTGGAGGAAATGAGGGTGATAGGCGTCCAATGGCAATATGCAATTGCCTTAGCAAGTGACTATGCCCATCAATTCATGAAAATTGAAAAAATAGGAGTCAACGACTATCACACCCCAACTGGCCCCGCTTTAAAGGTCGGTTGAGATGCGATTGAGGCAAGCAATTTGGTCTGACTAACTCTCACCAGCACTCATCCTGACTTGCTAATCAGGGTCTAATGAGTGATGAACTAGTCTACTCATCATAAACATATGTGATACATTACATATCATTTGATTTATTTTCATCTATTCGGAAGAATGAAAATCATATCATCAAAATATGTATACAAAGCTATTAAATCCAAAATAATAACAGTACGCATCAAAAACGTCTATACAAGCTCTCAAAAATATACAGTGCAAAAACTGAACAAATCACATCTAGCTACTTAGCCTGATGTTTGTTGCCCCTAAATGAAAGGCGAACAACGAACTCAAAGAAATAATCAAGGATAAAATAAAATTTTATACACAGAAAAGAAATAATGTGTACTCATACGTAAATGTATATGTCTACTAATCATATAGACAAAAAAAGAAAAATTAGTAGTGTAGAAATCAAAAATGTCGTATAAACATGTATGTCATAAGCATGAAATCATAAGTATAATCAAAAGCATGTTCATAAGTTGTTTGTTATATGTAATCATAGCAATGTTATTCCATAGATATCATTTCATAATAATATCATGTGTAAATGGGTTTCAACTATTTCTTTGTCCTGTCATATCAGGGGTCATCAACCAAACCCAAAGAACATATAAATCACCTACTAAAAACACATGACTGACCTACACTATTTATAGACTCTATCGCCAGAACCAGGAAATAATTTCTTAGATTTTAACTCGACAAAATAAAGTTTAATTGACCTCGAGAATTGATGCAACACATTATGTGGATCAAAAAAATTAATTTAAAAGTCCAACTATAAGGTCAAAGACTAAGAGCTAAATAAGAGACAAATGAATAGGCCCAATTTTAAGAGCACAATAAGAGGCCCAAAATTTGGAATATTTTGAATATATTTTCTATTTTAGAAATTTTAATATTTAGATTTTCATATAGAAGATTGTATGGCCAACTACAACATAGATGTATTAAAAATGAGCGATTAAAGCTGCTCTATAGTACTGGCCACCAATCCCTCATTTTCCCCTCCTTTTTTTACCCCATTGGTTCCCTCCAAAATTTTTAGCCCAACAAACTTATAATGCCTATAAATATAGCCTGAAATGTTTTATAATTTTAATAGTTGAATAAAATGCCTTAAGTGAAAATTTCCCTTTTTTAGTTTGTTGCATCGTATAACATATTTCACCTTTGATTTAGTAAGATAGGATAATTATTCTTATTCTATTTTTTATTTTACTTGATATCCTCTTCAACATCTGCTCTTAACTCTTCTCACATCTCATCTCCCCCAAAATCCCTAGAATCTTCTAAAACCAACCACTACTCAATCCAAGCTTCAAGCACATTATAAAACCCCTCATTAAGCTGACGACTAAGAAAGGCATGATTATGTCAGTCTTAATTTATACCCCTCAACACGAATATAAAATTTATCAATTTTAACCATCTACTTCAAATCATAAATACACATTATAATCTAACCATCCATGAGAATTTTCAGTTATTTACCTTACAAAATATCTATGCCTTCAAGAAAGAATCCAAATAACCCCCAACTAGCCAAATTTGGACTATTCCAAACATTTCAACCACTATACTACTTACAATCTCTCATCACTCCATTATATACTCCGGAACACTTTTAAAAAATATAAAAATCTAAACCCTTTACCACTCCTTAATTTCATAAAACAGGTTACCCACCACTATCAAAGTTGGTGAGCTCCAATAGTTTTGCCAATGTCCACAGCTACTATAGGCCAAGATCATAGCCAATAGATCCTTCATAAAGACCCTAAGTAGGAGTAGCTTGAGCAATAGCTCACTTCAAGTTTTTAGTTTTGAATATCTCTCTTTGAGGTCCCGTGATGAAACCAACATGCCTGACTCTTGGTGCATCTTTAACCAGGGATGCAAGTTTTTTTCTAAGGTCGTTAGGCACTTTGTGTAATGAACATTCTCTTTAACTCAACGAATGATATGATCGTACGCAACTAACTGGATAACCATCTCAGGGCTCCTTCAATGTGGTGAGGATCAATTGACACTTGCATCTTTGTGTTAAGCAATGAGACAATTAACTCAAAATAAAAAACCTAATCAGCCACAACAATCCCACCTCAGTAGATATCAAGGTGTAAGATCTTAAATCTTGCTAACTTACTCGTTTCAATGATCTTTCTAAAGATGGTGTTGGTCAACTACGATTATTTCTCTTGGCTCAACTTTCCAATTGGTGAGGTTCTGAGGACAATTCTTCCTTATCGTTTTCAAAGTAATAGATCTTATCCATGGATGATAACACTCCCACCCCTCAGTTTCTCCTCGTAATCGTCGAGTCAGTGGAATCCTCAAGATGTTGCACTCCATGCATTCTTCTCTAGATCTGATCTAGGTCCACCCCTTGGAACATTCAAATTAGCCTCTCTTCCATTGTCGTTGGTTGTCTAATTGTCAGAAATTCTTGATTCTTCACATTAAGAGAATTTTCTCTAGCAATGGTTCCTCTAATTTGTTCTCTTTAAGCTACTATGCAGATCTCTCTCTTCTGGTTTTTAGCATAGATTCAAGCTCACCATAACATTGGTTACAAGAGAGCCATACTAACTTGGACCAAATGAGAAAAAAACAGTAGAGAAGTGTTGTGAGAATGAAAAATCCACTATAAAGCTTTAAAACGGTACAGAACAAGGTTAATATATAACTAGAATTTGGATCATTAACCATTGGCTCTCTCTCTGAGATATCCTATTTATAAATAAAGAACCTAGGGTCTCAATCTCTACAAAAGAATATACAAAATAAGCTATGCATATAATAAATACAGAAGTAATAAAAGAGGAATAAGTAGCCCTAGATTCAAACTAAGACTGGTAGTTGGCCATCGAGTTTGAAAGAATCACAAGTTCTCCTAGTGCTAACCGTTGAGTAGCTTTTGCTCCTGGATCGAGCGAGTCTGGTGAGGATATTGGGTGAGTCCTTTATGAGCATCAGCTGATGTTCCTTTCTGAAGTCAGTTGATGAGTCCATCTCGGACCAAGTTGATGAGTCCAACTAGGACCCAGCTGATGAGTCCACGCAGGCTAGGTTGGTGAGTTTGCTCAAAACATAACTGGCCAGCACAATTCTCAAGCTCGTCTTGCGAGTTTGCATTAAGCCCAGCCAGACAAAGTCGTCCCATTGCCTTTCATTTAGGCGAGTCCGACTCTAAGTATATAACATTAAAGTCTATCACACAGTTTGCTAGGATCAATGTTCGTACATTGAAATAGAAAATAAACAAATAAAAAAATAAAGCTATACTTCCCAAATAAACCTTTTACAGAAAATGGATTTCTTGCACGGTGAACCACAACTGTCCGTGTGCAATAACTTCCAGCTAAGTAAATAGACTGATTCATATATGTCAAACCTTTGGAATTCTATCGGTGCTGGCTAGTAATACTCTATAAACAATATATGTCATCTTATTAGCAAAAGTCAGTTTTTGGGTTTGTCAATATTTGTAATTAATAATTTCATAAGCGTCATTCATGTCCTAATTTGGTGGCAACTAGATGTAAGTTAATTCTGAGCACATTTTAGACTAGATTATCCAACAATTAAAATAAATGACATCAAAAAGAATGATCAAAATCATCATTAATCTTCCTAGAAAATATTACTTTACCAAGTGGCCACAACGCATAAAATTACAACAACGTCGAAAATTTGCTTTCGAAATGATTTTACTGATTCCAATGTCAGCATTAGATAAACCAAAAAAAAAAAAGAGGGAGAGAGAGAGAGAGACTTACAGCCTATCATTAGCCTTTTTTATGGCTTCCTTGTCAACCATCTGTAACCAATTCACAACATTAGAAACTCAACTATAGTCATGATAGGATGGACAAGGGATGAAAGGCAGGGAGAAACCTTATGGAGATCCATAAAGTGTCGCCGGGAAGTGATCCGAAAACTTTGATCCGGAAGTACATAGTACGCTGCTATGGGCGCGGCGGCGAGGATCTTCACATTCGTGGTAAGAGCGGAGGTTGCGGATGGAAGCTGCAGCACTCGCCTAAGCATATTAGCAGGGGTTTATTGTTCACTTGCGTGGGGTCTCGGCATGGGACTTTAAAACCCGCCAGTTCGTCGTTAATCACGATACAACCTTAAATACAATTATTATTTGATTTATATATTCAATTCTAAATTTTTATATTTACATAAATAATTTTCCCATGCTCTAGCGATCACCGCAATTTAATTAGTTTTTTAATTAAAAATTTCAAATAACGCTCACCTACCTTTCCACCTACTGCTCACCTACCACATCACACATATCGCTCCACACTCCTCACATACCGCTCTCTTGGTTTCTATAATTAGACTCTTATGGCTTGTCATAATAGTCAAGTCTTCCAAGAGAGAAAGAGATGATGAGAAAAAGAGATGAAGGAATTGAAGAAAATAGAGATTTTCTTGTAAACGTCGAGGCATTCGACAGTGTAATTCCTCGAAGAAATAAAATCCTTTGTAGTTCCGTGGACGTAGGCAAATTTATCGAAACACGTAAATCTGTGTGTCGCTCTCGTGTTTTTCTGCATGTAATTTTTCTTATTCCATTTTTCGCTTTATTGTCGTCGTTTTTCATAACAACTAGTATAAGAGTCCCGGTTCGGATCAGAGGAAGAACGATGGCTAGAGACGAAGTGAAGGTTTCGGAGATGGAGAAGTTCGACGATATGGATTTTGGTTGCTGGAGGATACAGATAGAGGACTACCTCTATGGGAAGAAACTTCATCTTCTATTACTGGAAAAGCGACCGGAGAAGA
This sequence comes from Phalaenopsis hybrid cultivar, assembly GCA_002079205.1. Taxonomy (NCBI): domain Eukaryota; kingdom Viridiplantae; phylum Streptophyta; class Magnoliopsida; order Asparagales; family Orchidaceae; genus Phalaenopsis; species Phalaenopsis hybrid cultivar. The sequence goes on along the minus strand of JXCR01138811.1, from coordinate 98,639 downwards.
TGGAAGAGGCTGAATGGAATCTGTTGAATCGACAGGTTTTGGGGGTTATTCGACTAACCCTGTTGAGATCTGTTGTCCACAACATCATCAATGAGATGACGACTACAGATCTCATGGTGGCTTTATCAGGTATGTATGAAAAGTCATCGGCGAATAAAAATGTACATCTGATGAAAAAGTTATTCAACTTGAAGATGACAGAAGGTGTGTCTGTCGTTCAGCATCTGAATGTTTTCAACACTATCACGAATCAATTATCGTATGTTGAAATTGATTTTGACGATGAGATACGACCACTGATATCGTTGGCTTTATTGTCAAATAGCTGGAAAGTCATGAGAATGACAGTTAGCAACTCTGCATATAAAATTAAGCTGAAATATGATGATATTTGTGACTTGATTTTAGTTGAAGAGGTGCGCATGAAGGATTCTATCGAGGCATCGGGTTTGAGTTCAGCACTAAATGTTGATTCGAAAGGGAGATCACGATACAGGAACTCAAACAAAGGAAAATCAAAATCAAAGCATAGAAGTAAGAGCAAGTCAAAGTCTTGTCAGCAATCAACCTGCTGGAATTGTGGCAAAACTGGCCACATAAAGAAGAACTGCAAAAATCTTAAGAAGATGGAGAACATCAGTGCTAATGTTGTAACTGAAGAAGTGTAGGTTGTGTTATTGCCTTGTTGACCTCACTTTTGGTTGAGGTTTATTTTTTCCTCTTTAGTAGCCTAGGGTCTAGCTATAGGACTTTCCTGTTGACTATTTCTAGATGACTAGAAAAGGAACCCTCAGCATTAGAAATTCTACCCTCTTCTTTGCTCAACTTAAAGTTCCACATATTGGTCATAGCCTCTAGCACTCAGTAAGTGGGGTCACTATGAGGAGCTCAAGGAGAGTCCCCTTTGGACTGCCTGACCTTAGGGTTGACCCTCAGTGTTGTTCTAGAGCCAGTTCACTTACCTACACTCACTCTCACCCAAAATCACTCACAACCCAAAACCTAAAATTTCTTGACTTTGATCCTTTGATCCTTTGGAAGACTCATGTAGATGGTCCCCCACTAGCTCTAGGCTAGGGTTTAGCTAAGCTCAGTACATAGAGGACCCAAATGGGGTTTCCATTAGTACATAGCTCATATAAGGTGGTTGGCACCCCAATTCTACCAAAAATATCCAACTTGGTCTTTTGCCCCAAATTACCTAGATACCATTGGAGCCCTAAATTTGGCCAAATTTCCCAAAATTCCCAGATTCACCAAAAATATCCAAATTTGTTCAAAAATCATTTCAAACCATTTGGTGATACCTAAATTACCCAAAATAACCCAAAATTGCCAAATTTCAAAATACCCCCAAAATTGCCAAAATTACAAAAATACCCTTGGCACCCCAAACTTTTCCAAACCTCCAAAATCATTTAAAATGTTTCTAAAAACAATTTGGACCCTCCAATTGAACCTAATTTAACCATTTTGACGAAAACCCCCAAATTGCCTTTAAAGACCCAACTTCCTCAAATTTAACCCCAAATGTCCATTAATTAGGTCCCAATTTCCCTCACTTTCATTCCTAAACTCAAATTCACCTTCTATATGACCAACCTAAACTAAATCTAAGCTTAATTGGCCCATTCTTTGAGCTCAATTTTAATCTAAGTCAAGCCCCTAATTTTGGCCCTATGACTTAATCCAACCAAACTGAACCCCATAGCCTACTCAATTTACCACAATTTATGTTGAAACCTCTTCATAATAATCCTACACATCAAACTAGACCTTTAAGTGGCCTTGGTGAAGCCTCAATTGCATTCAATTTTAACCCAAGTCCAAAAATACCCAAATTTGCCCTAAATTGGCTATGCCCCAAATTCCACCAAATTGATTGCCCTAACCCCAAAATTGACACCCAAATTAAGTTGAAAACTCTTCATGATGTTCCTATAGACCATTTTCAACAATCAATTTGGACTTAGCCCAACCTAGACCCAAGTCTGCCCAGCATGCCAAAACTGACAAAAGTCCTAAAATCCTTCAAATTGAACTCAAAATCATTTCAACCCTTCACAAAAAAATCTTCATTACAATCATCTACACAATGTTGATCAACTAATTGGGCTCAAAGTCATGGTTAGCCTAACCCAAACCCAACCTTTGGCCATTTAGACCCACATTGAACCCATGCACCAAAATTGACATAGTCATGTCAAATTGACATAGGCAAGACTTCTACAGCCAACGTTTGGGTCATAGTAACCAAGCCATGGACCAAAGGTCCCCTAAATCAAGGGATTTGTTTCCTAAATTGCTTAAGCCAAAGATATCTTTGCCAAAACCTATCACCAACCCAAATTAATTGTTGTGACAGATTCCTCTGAGGTTCCTTAGCCACCTAAGCACCTCCCCTGCCATTGATGGCTAACCTAGTCGCCAGAGCACCTCAAAAACAAAAGCCACCACACTTAAATCCTCACCCAATTGACCCATCTGAGCTGTCCCACTCTTATTGGCCAATTGCGCCACTTAGCTCACCACCTCAACAAGCTTTTGCACCCAAAGGCAGGCCCTGAGCTCCCCTCTCCGACCATGGCTATAAAATGGTCTCTTCACAACCAAAGTTTGGGTGCTGAAATTTTCTCCCACAACCTCCTTATATCTCCTGAGTGCAACCTAACCACTTCCCTACCCTAATTTCTCTTACCTGAGTTCAATTTGAGAGCTCAAATCCTTGTCGGAAACATGACACTCTCCACCACAACTCCACACTGAACCAAAATCAAATTAAACTTGCCCAAACCTTTACCACAGTGAGAGAAGAATAAGCCCCACAAAAGCCCCATTATATAGAGCCTCCAAGATAGCTCAAGACCAACACCTGAAATCTGCCTTGATCGATTTAATACTTAGGCATTTCACAATGAATTGGGACTTCATCCTCAGGCTCTTTAGACCTCTTATCCCCTACTTAATGCTTATGCACAGTATAATAATAGTTATGATGGTATTTTTCACTTATATTTTCTTATTTTGCAACAAAACCAAAAAACTCGATTCTGAAGAAAAATAAGAAATTAACTTTTTAATTTATATATATATTTATATTGGGATACTATGCAAGTATACGTATCGCTATCAAGTAATATATGACCTTTTGATTAATACCTGAATATCGAACCCATAAGGAAGATTATGCAATATGCACTTTTTAGAAAGTTTTTATATTTTTAAAAAGATAATTACTTAAACTAAAAATGATTTTTGCAGGAGTTTAAAATTTAAATATTTTAGTATTTTTGATATTTTAACGAAGTAGTAACAGCTTAAAAAAACAACTAAAGTTTTTGTAAAAAAAAAACTTAATATGAAAATATATTTTTTGTTATCATGAATCAATAATAAGTATAAGAATTCTGTTGTGGAAGAGTGCAAATTGTGTTGTGCCAAATAGGAGCAATAATATTTTTTACCCTTACTAGAGATGCTATAAAGAATATATCTTCCTTACCATGAATCAATGATAAATATAAAAATTTGTTATGGAAGTATGCTAAATGGGTTGTGCCAAATATGAGCAATAATATTCTTTACCCTTACTAGAGATGCTATAAAGAACATTGATTAATTTAAAGTCTGAATAGTTCTGAAGACCAGATAGGCAAGGAAGATACTATAGCTCTCATTCTAGAGTTCCCTCAATTCCCTCCACCTTGGGGCTAATATTCTCGTATCAGAACCTAAAACAATAAATCAAGTTGTGGGCTTTACCCTGTCACTTTAAATTCCTCTAACTCTACACTCATCAATGAATATTTCCCTATTTATTTGCACTAAATCATATGAACTACATTCTCATTCATACAACCTCATGTGATTCTTTCCAATTGTTGACTGAGACAATATTAGCCCGGTTCTTACATGTTCTCACACCAAATTTTAACATCTGTGTCGGCTATATATATATTTTTTTTTGAAAATAAGATTTTAAAATTAAATTTGGAATTTAATATAAATATACAATGTAATTTTAATTTTGTGAAAATATTTTTTTTTTTTGAAAAATGATGAGACCGAGTAGACCTCATACATCTAATAGTTTAAACAGCTGAGCACGATACCATAAATGATATATCATCTTGAAGGATGGACACATCACTTATTGGTAGGCTTAATTATCTAAACTTAAAAGTTTATGACTCTATTTTGGTCTGCAAAATTTATTGCCGACAAATTCCCCTATCTAATATAAAGATTAGATAGGGTTTAAATTAATTTGGGTTCTTAAATTCTTTATAGGAGCAAGCCCTTATAGTTAATTACATCTTAGATAACCGAAGTTACCTAAGAAAACTCTCGATAATGATCAGAGGTTTTGTCTTAAAGAATTCAATGTTAAAGTTTCCATGATTGTTTATAGGAAAAGTCAAATGGGATAGGTCCAAATAGGAATAGTTATTTTCAGAATCCAAAGGAACGAAAGGTAGGAGATTTTGAAGATACTGAAGGAGATTCAGTAACATCTCAAACTAATCTATGGTTTGGCTTTACATATTTGAAAGAGAAGTTACTTGATGTTTCAGTCCTATAAGTTATTTAGATATTCGAGACTTATATCTGTACATCATATGCAAATAGCCCGAGAAAATGTGAGTATTTATGTCGTATCATACAACAACCTCGGAAAGCCTAAAAAGTTTAGGACTTATATCATACGATATAAGAAAATCGTAGAAAGTCCTAAAAGATAATATGAGGATTTACGTCGTGCCAAATAAACAACCTCAACGTCCTATGAGTATGTTATTTAAATTTATCGAGGTTCTGCATAAACTCATCATCAGTCTTTGGTAGTTATCCTGATCGTTGTCCGGAGATGAATCGTCAACCAACCACGTTGTCTTCTCGTTCCGAGAAGAGGAGAGAGAGAAGAGAGAATAATAAAAAAAATCATGCCTCGAACGGCCTATCCTAGGGGATTTCACAAACATACTAGAAAGATAGCAGCTAAAGTGTAAATGCTGATAAATGTATTGTTGACCTCACTTTTGGTTAAGGTCTAGAAACTTCTTTAGTAGTCTAGGTCTAGCCATAGGACTTTCCTATTGACTAGTCTTAGAAAACTAGAAAAGGTATCCTCACAATTAGAAATTCAAAATTCTTCTTGCCATAGGACTTTCCTATTGACTAGTCTTAGAAAACTAGAAGAGGTACCCCACTATTAGAAAATCAAAAGTCCATTTGTTGACCTCACTTTTGGTTGAGGTCTAGAAACTTCTTTAATAGCCTAGGTCTAGCTCCACACCTATTGGGGGTCCATTTGTTGACCTCACTTTTGGTTGAGGTCTAGAAACTTTTTTAGCCTAGGTCTAGCCATAGGACTTTCCTACTGACTAGTCTTAGAAAACTAGAAAATGTACCAAGCCTAGGTCTACCATAGGACTTTCCTATTGACTAGTCTTAGAAAACTAGAAAAGGTACCTTCACCATTAGGGTCTAGCCATAAGACCTTTCCTATTGACTAAGTCTTAGAAAACTAGAAAAGGTACCCCACTATTAGAAATTCAAAACTATTGACTAGTCTTAGAAAATTAGAAGAGGTACCCCACCATTAGAAATTCAAAGCTTTCCTATTGACTAGTCTTAGAAAACTAGAAGAGGTACCCTATTAGAAATTCAAAACTTTTGACCTCACTTTTGGTTGAGGTCTAGAAACTTCTTTAGTAGCCTAGGTCTAGCCATAGGAGCCTATTGACTAGTCTTAGAAAACTAGAAAAGGTACCCTCACCATTAGAAATTCAAAACTCTTTTCTTTGCTCAACTTGAAGTTCCACATATTGATCCTAACCTCTTACAATTAGTAGGTAAGGTCATTATGAGACTACTTGGCCCTTAGGATTGACCCTGGGTGTTGGTTTGAAGTTAAGGTATACAATATCCTCACAATACCCTAGCTAAGACCAATATGTAAGGTTGGGTGTTGGTTTGAAGTTAGGGTACACAATATCCTTACGATATTCTGATCCATAAGGACTTGGGATTTCATTGATCCATGGTTCATTTAGAATGGATATCTATCCAATTCTACTTGAAATACTCATCTTGGGTTT
>JXCR01138811.1:62243-91057 GCA_002079205.1 Phalaenopsis hybrid cultivar | reverse complement strand
TTTCACATTAATTTGATGCATAAATTATTTTTAAAAAATGAATTAGGGTTAGGGGTTTTTCAATTCTCCATTCATGTTGGATTATCACCTTGACCCCAAATTTTTATATGTTGTAGCCTCTGTCTAGATGCACAATTTGAGCATTTTTCCAAAGACATAGAAGATCTCTAGACAGAAATCTTAATTTTCTAAGTTTTTATGCATTTTCTATTTAAATAATTATAGAAAATTGTATGTGGCTTAGAAAATTCTACAAAAATTTACTTAAGTTCCCTATGGCCAGTGTAGTCTTAGAAAATAATTTCATGATTTTTGAGAATCAAAACATCAGTGTGTTGAGTAAACCCCAATTTGCTTAAAACATTAAATTTGGAGAATATAAAGATCAAAGTCNGTTTTAAAATGGACGGCTCTCGGTTAAGGCTATCGGGGACGATGAACAGATGTCGTCCATCTTCGCGTGTATTGAATGGACGGCGGAGATCAAGCCAGATGATCATCCAGGACGATACGACGTGCCGCGTGGCAGCTAAGTCAGAAGGCAGCGTCGAATGGGAGCGCGCCGCGTGGCTTTTCGACNATAAATAAATAGGATATTTAATAAATTCAGAAAATAGCCCCTAAACTTCAAAAATCCATATCTTTGCATAGAAAATTCATAAAAATAAAATAAAAAAACCTTCTTGCTCAGTGAACCGAGGAAAATCATGTGAAAANATTAGTTTTAAAAAGGTTAGGCTTTAGGTGGTCATGATTCATGATTTGAATTTTATTTGAAAATCAAAATAGTTGTATTAAATTGATTAATTATTGACTTCAAAAGTCATACCCCTAAGCCCTAGGTTCAATTTATTTTAATATACTTCCAAATTTCAATAATTTAGACATTTGTTAACTTATCTTCTTGAATTAAGAAAGCAAGGTTGATTTCTACCAATTAATCCCTTGTGTTTCAAACATCCAAATTAAGATCAGAAGTTACCCATTTCCCTCCTTAAATTAAGCCTAAATTTTAATTAGGGCCAATTTTTCAAAATTACACATTTGCCCCTAAGGCTCTAACACTTCATAATTTGTCAAATTAAATTCAAATGACTTTGAAATTTTTATCCTACCTCATTCATAGGTCAATTAAGACATCAAAGGAGAAAATGTAATTTTTCAAAATTTAATTTATTTTATCAGATTTTTCAAAGAAAATTCTTAACTTGACCAAGGTAACTCCTAATCCCTTAAAATTTTTACTTGAGCTAGTCCTAGACTTGAGAACTCCTTGGACCAAATTTCATCATTTTTTTTATATTTTTCTTTTAATTTTAAGAATTATTTTAAGTTCTGGGGTATTTGTTAAATATAAACTATTTTAAATGAGGAAAATTAAGTTTTGTATTTTTAAAAAGTCTCCCTAAGGTCAGAGAACTCAGAGGAAGATTTTATATTTTTCTAAATTTTATTTGATTTATTAGAATTATTTTAGTGAAAAACTCATTTTTAGCCTTTTAAAAATTATTTTTAAACTTTGAAATTCAATATCTTTATTTAGAAAATTAGGAAAAATATTCTAATTATTCTTAAGTGATTAGGAAATAATTTAGAACATTTCCATGAGTTTTATTATTTTTGTGATTTTTAGAGATTTTTAATTATTTAAATATTAAAAATAGGCTAAAACTCAAGTTTTTATTTTAAATATCATTTTATTTTTAGAAAATACCCCAAATCACATATAACTCAAAAAATAAGTTTTTTTATAAAATTTATAGTTATATTTTGATTTATAAAAATCATTTAAATGCCAAAAATGATGTTTATCTTTAAAAATCAATTTAAGTTATTAAATGAACTCAAAATATTTTGAAACTTTGATGACTATCTTTAAAAATCAACTTAAGTTGTCAAATGATACTCAAAATATTTTGAAATTTTTATGGTGAGTTCTCTGGATCATAAATAACAGTGGAGATTAAAAATAAAGTCATTTAAATGTTCATATCTTTCAAAATTATTTTCCTTAATGATTTACAACTTATGAAAATTAGGTATATTTTAAATGATTTGACCCATGAAATTTTTTCAAAAAGCTCCTCTGGTCATCGTGGAACTTCCAAAATTTTCCTGGAATTTTCTAATCAACATGTTATTTTTCATAATTATTTTAAGCAAATAATGCACATAGACTTGAAAAATGTGATCCTCTGTCTAGAAACCTCCTCTGACTTTGGAAAAATCAGAGAATGTTCTTCATAAGAGAGGCTACAATATGACAAAAATTTAAGTTATGATGATAAGTCTGCATGCATGGAGAATCAAAAAATTTACATCAGTATTAAATTAATTAAAATAAAAATATGCATCACATGGACTTAAAATTATTTTCACGTTATTTTCCACTGTTTATTGAGTAAGAGGGTATTTTTATTTTATTTTTGTGATTTTTCTACACAAAGTTATGGATTTTTTAAGCTAAGGGAGTTTAAATAAATAGATAAAGCTCTATTTTTCTGCTTCTCCACGCGACGCCCCGTCAACCTACGGCGGCTCCGAAGCTCCACGCGGCGTGCTCCCATTTGACACCGCCATCCAAGCCAGCAGCCACGCGTCCTGCTATTCTTGTAAAGAAGCACTGTCCGACTTCATCTTGGCCGTCCATTCGATACACGCTTGATCAAACAGCCCCCCGTCATCGTCCCCAATAGAATGATCGCATGACCGTCCACACTAAAACCCTAAGATCTCATTCTAAACTCAACCAAATCGCTTTGGGTTTGATCCTATGGATTCGTCTAAGTTAGGAGAACACATCCATACGTAATCATGCAATTAAATTAAGCTTAATCAAATGGAGAGTCAAAATAGGCTCGGGAGGGAGAGAAGTTGTATACCTTTGCTCTAAGAAGTGAAGCTTCAATCAGAGGGTCTTGGCACATTGTTTAGGGTCCAAGGAGGCTAGGGATTATGCCTCTTGCTGTGGTGCAAGGCCTAGGTATGCATTCAATCATGGTCGGCTTTGGGTGTTGGTCTAGAGCTATGGTAGAGGCCCTGTGCAAGGGGGATTTTATGTGGCTTTGACTTCTTTCACTATTGTGAGGTGTGGGAAGACTTAATTTGAGTTTGGTGGACTGTGGAGGTGTGTTGGGCTCTGTCCTGATTTTTGCCAAGATTTTGAGCTCAAAATTGAACTTCGGCAGTAGAAATTGGTGAGGGAAAATAGTTGGAATGCACTGAGGGAATCTTAGGGAAGCTCTATGGTTTGTTTGGAGAGGTATCTCTAAGAAATTTTTGAGCACTTAGTTCAATGGCCATGGAGGCGGCTTTTTATAAAAATGGGGTTATGGTGGCTGTCATGGCCAACTAAGAGGTGTAATGTGGTACTTAGGTGGAGGGCAGAGGAGCTCTACAATTCAATTTGGCTAAACTGGCCTCTAGGTTTGGTTTGGGTGAGGCTCTTCGGGGGTGGCTCTTGATTTGGCCATTTTTCGTCCACTAGGCTGGTCGGCCGGCCATGGGGAGGTGGCTAGGTGCTCAGGGCATCCAGAGGAATCTATCACAACAATTTAATGCAAATGTGTTTTGATTTGGAAAGGATATCTTAAGCTTGTGTATTTTTGGGAATAAGATTCCTTAATTTGGGAGACTTTTGGTCATTAGCTTAGTTTAGGTGGTTAAATGGGTTTTGGCTCAGTCTTAGGGGTCAAATAATGGTTGAGGTGGAGTTAATTTTGTTGCTTTAGGGTGGTTGGGTCACATTTAGTGCATGGGTTCAATTTGAGTTCTAGTGATCAAAATTTGGGTTTGGGCTAGGTTAGCCATGCCAAATGACTCAATTGATTGATCAACATTGTGTAGGTGATTCTCATGAATATTTTTGGTGAAGGGTTGAAGTGATTTTGTGTTCAATTAAAGGGTCAATTTTAGGGAATTTTGAATTTTAATCAATTTGGTTATGTTGGGCTAGGCATTGGTCTAGCTTGGGCTAGCCTTGGGCTAATTCCAAATTGATTATTGTAAATGTTCAATAGGGACCCATGAAGAGTTTTCAACATGAATTGGATGTCAATTTAAGGATTAAGGCAATCAATTGGGTGAATTTGAGTTTTCAACATGAATTGAATGCCAATTTGGAGGTTAAGGCAATCAATTGGGTGAAATTTGTGGAATTATCAATTGGGGCTAAATTTGGGAATTTTTGATTTAGGCCAAAATCAAATGGATTTGAGGCTTCACCAAGACCAACTGATGGTTGATTTTGATGTGTAGGAATTTTATAAAGATTTTTCAATATTAATTGGGGCCAATTGACTAAGCTATGGGTTTAATTTGTTGAGATTAGGTCATGTGACCAAAATTGGGGGTTTGACCTATACCAAAATTGGGCTCAAATCATGGGCCAATTAAGCTTTTATTTAGTCTAGTTTGCCATATTAAAAGTTAATTTGAGTTTAGGATTAAAATTGGGGTCAATTGAGATCAAATTGATGGACAATTGAGTTGAATTTGGGAAAATTTGGCCCTTTAAAGGAAAATTTGGGGGTTTTGACCAATGATGGTCAAATTGGCCAAATTGGGTCATGTGATAGTTGAGAAAAATGAAATTGGGAATATTTTGGAGGTTTTGGGAATTTTTGGGATTTTTTGGAATTTTTTAGAATTTTTGGGTAAGGAGGGGTATTTTGGTAAATTGCCAATTTGGGGATTTTGGGTAAGTTGGGTCTTTTAAAGGTGTTTGAAATGATTTTTGAACAATTTTGGGTATTTTGGCGAGATTTAGAGATTTTGGCCAAACTTGGGGTCTCAAGGGTACTTGGGTAGTTTGGGGAATTTTGGGGGCAAAAGGCTAGGTTGGTTATCCTAGTAGAGTTGGAGTGCCAACCACCATTAATAAACCATGCACCAATAGAAATCCCATTTTGGGTCCTCTATTTAGTGGTCTTAGCTAAACACTAGCGTAGGGCTTCTGGGTTTAGGGAACCAACTATAGGATTCTCCCAAAAGTATCGAGGGACTAAAACCTAGAAGTTCTAGGTTTAGGGTAATGAGTGATTGTGAGTGCAAACAAGTGTCTTAGCCCTAGACCAACACCCAGGGTCAACCCTAAGGTCTAGCAATCCTAAGGGTGACTCATCTTGAGTTTCTCCCATATTGACCCCACCTACTAAGGGTTAGAGGTTAGAACCAATATGTGGAACTTCAAATTGAGTAGAGAAGAGTTTGAAATTTCTAATGGCGAGAGTTCCTTGTCTAGTTTTATAAGAATAGTCAATAGGAAAGTCTTATGGCTAGAGCTTAGGCTACTAAAGAGGAAAAACTGAACCTCAACCAAAAGTGAGGCCAACAAACTTACTACAAACGTAAGGCTTATCTTATTAGTATATATTGGCTTAAAGAAGGATCCTCATTTGGTAGTAAAATCATAGTAAATAGTCTCACTTATAATGAATTTCATTATGTTATAATATCACAACGTTCTATCCTCAAAATTGGTGAGGAATTGTTGATCAGAAAAATTTTCATTTATGTCAACTAGATATTCATCCAAATTCTTCTACTCTATGCTAAAAAACTGATCTACTACTTGGTTTTCCATTCCTTTTTGATCCATAATCTCCATATAAAGTTCTTGTAGGTAGAAAAATCATCATATAAAATAAGGATTGACATCTTTCATACCACAAGATTTCAAATTATAGTGTGATTGATATACACATTGACTTCTGCATCTATCAGTTTAGACCTTAATTTATTAATTGCAAGGACTATCATACATAATTACTTTCCTATGGTAGTGTAATAGCTTTGACGTCTTACTAAAATAGTATATGACATGAAAATCATTAATTCTCCTCTGGCCAAAAATCACACTTACAGTGACTAACTTGGCTCTTAAAGTCTTAAACGCAGCTAGGAAGCCTCATAAAGAAGGAAGAGAACATTTTCTTCTAACAAATGGTATTCAAGCTTGTTTATCTTAGACATTTATATACTATATTGATAGTAAAATACAGAGATTCCTAAAAAGCTCTTAATCCCTTTCACAGAAGTGGGTGAAATAACTTTTTTAATTCCTAAGTTCTGACTGGATCTATCTCCATCCCTTTCTTAGAAATCTTAAGGTCTAGAACTATCTTTTCAGTGATCATGAATTGAATTTTCTTCCAATTCAACACCAAATTATCTTCCTCAAGCCTTTGTAATAAATTATCCCTTTAGTGACCATGATCTCAGATTTCTCCCAATTCAACACCAATATTGTCTCCTCACCTATTGCAACACTTTTGTAAAATGGTTCAGGCATGAGTTGAATGAGGTGTCAAACTCAAAGAAGCCTTCTGTGAAAATTTTTATCCCAATTTTAATCAAGTCAGAAAATATGGACATCTTGCAACATTTAAAAGTGATAAATGCATTGGAAAGTCCCAAGGGATTCCACCTAAAGGTAGAAATACCGTAGGGGCTAGTGAAAGTGGTCCTGTTTTGGTTCACAAGTGTGATAAGGGTCTAGTGCAACTGTGAATAGCCATATAGGAAGATGTATGAAGGGTTTCTTCCTAGTGTATCTAAGATCAACTCTAAAAAGAACAGGGAAAAATGGTCTTTTCTAGTGGCCAGTTTTAAATTTTTCTCGTTTATACAGATCCTCCATCTGGTGACAATCCTAGTGAGTGTCAATTGATTCCTCTCATTCTCTGCTACTGTCACTCCTTCTTGGGGTTCACCATTAATAGGGCTTACCCAAGCACTATCTATGATGGAATAAATTATTCCTGCATCTATCCACATCAAAATTTTCTTATTCATGGCCTTATTCATCATAAGGTTTAGTCTCCGTAAGTTTTCAAATTTGATTCATGTCTCTTTATTTCTTAGAACCCATGCATACACACGAATGAGATTTTATCCTTTATTTTAGATATGGTTTGCCCAAAGGATTTTCTAAGGGTCGTAAGCACTCTCATAAACTTCTTCTCTTGCACCTCATTAAAAAATGCTAAAAAGATTATAGTTAAAGCTGAATGCTCTCTTGAATAAGAATACTTGAGGTGACTTAAGAATGCTTCTAACTATTATTTAGGGGCTATCTCCTTATGTGACATTATAGGCTTAGCATTATCAATGGTGTCTAAAATCTCATCTCTCTCAGTAGGCTCTAGAATTCCCCCCTGAGAGCAAAGTAGATTATTTCTAAGATATCTCACTATTGTCCTCATCATCTAAAGGCTCTACTGAGTCTTCTATCAATGTTTTACTAAAATCATACTTAATAAAATGTGGATTTGTGTGGATTAATGTGGATTTTGTTGAGTAATCCTCAAGTAATTGGACCATTCTATTAATGTGCAAAATCCACATTAATCCAAAAAAAAAAATCCACATTAATCCACAAAAATACAATTACCCATCAAGGTGATTATTTATACTTATAGAGTTAGCTTGAGGATTACCGCACAACTGTTCAACTAAGATTTTGAGTGATTTTTGTATCTGGGGTTGTAGTTATTGGAATAAAGAAAGTTTGAGATCAAAAGTGTCGGCCTCATAGGTTTTATGCTCATGTGGATCTTGTCAATAGATGGGTTGGTATTATCATTAAGTGGTTTTATCTTATGGTCATGATGGTTTGCCATTTCTAAGGGAGTTTCAGATAGTGAATGTGCTCTCCTAAGGTTTCAAAAGATCCTATCAATCTTATGGTCAAATTTTGCATGGTGGATGTTGAGAGTCCTATTGAACAATAAAGTAAGTGAACATGTGATACTAAAATTATACTCAACAAAATCCACATTAACACACACAAATACAATTACCCACAGAAGTTTATTAATATGTAAGACAGGCACCATAACCAACCCATAAAAAATAAATAAAATAGACTCCACTTTTGGCTTTTTGGTCTTTATATATTTTATGGCTTTTTCAATATTTAATAATATTTTAAGATTTTTCAAATTTTTAGCACCAACAAATGAAATTGACAAAGCAAATTTGTATGTGAAATATAAATAACATTAAGGTAAAAGAAGAATGGAAAAGAAATTGCCAAATCTTTATTTAATTTGATTAAACTATAGCTCTTCTATAACTAAAATAATTCCTAACTCCCAATCTTGTTCAATGATGCCAAAAATCTATCAACAAACAAGTAGCCGCAAGGCAAGTGGCCAAGCAAACAAGTGTACATAACAAATAATATAAAGTCTTAGATTCTGAGTATCTATCTTATAAAAATGGGCTAAAAATTATTATGACTAATGAATCTATAGTTTACTAAATTTATGAGCATAGCTTGGCGTGATCAAAATTGTAGAAACAAAATACTTTAATAGCATGCAATAAGCAAAAAAAAAAAAACAAATAAAATGATTCTTAGTGTTCTTCAGAAGAAATAAAGCTCATGGCTTTGTGACTTGGGTTTAGTTCCATATTATAATATTTCTAAGCATTCCCCTACATAAAAGGTTACAAGAAGGGATAAAATTATTTTCATAGCCAATAGCGAGGTCATAAGAATTATCATAAATCCATACAGTTTAGTTTCACATAACCATATAGTTATCTTTCATATCTCATATCTTGGTTACAAAACTCGAATGAAAATATCTTTGTTTCAATACGTTTTTGTGGTTACATATTTTTTTCACTACACAACAAGCAATTATGATTGATCTTAAAAGGTATAAAATTTTAATTGGCTAGAATATAAGAAAAAGAATAATTAAAGGCTAACACAATAACGTGGATATATGAATGCATAGGAAACATTACTACGAAAAAAAAATGAGAGAAAACCCACAAAAAATAACTATCCCTGCATTACAAAGGCAAAATAGATAATTAATTACTCATGATAAAAAGAAATAACACAAGGAGATCTATTGAGACCAATGATGAAAACAAGTAAAAATCAAAGATTTCATCTCCATAATAGTAGCTAGTCCCTCACTCATATAACATCCTCTAGAAGAAATTTTAAAACAAAGAAGCAAAGGAGAAAAATAACCCACAAGGCTTCCTCTCTCAACCAAGGATGAGGAAACCATATGGGAACACTAAAGATCTCCAAATTCTTCTCAAACTATAGAATCTAAGAGCTCAAAGTTGTCTCAGTACATGTCCTTACTTCTACTCTTATAGCCTATGTCCAACTTTAGCAGCGGGATCTCTTTCCAAGTTGAGACTCTTCATTGTCAAGACCATGCCCAAAACTGGAGTAGCCATTGGTCGATGAAGTAGCGTGACCACACTAGATTGTAGGGTAGTTATTTAGAACCCAGTGTAGGCATAATTATGAAGCCCATACAAAGAAGGCGGTGTAATTACGACACTCTTCGGTGTGGCCGTATCGGGCTGACTTACTTCTAATGGTCATTTGTTTGCTATATAATATTCGTTAAAGCCCCTATAACCTACAAAGATTAAAAGTAACCTTGCAAAAGAATAAAAATATTAAAAATAAGAAAGAATTAAATGCAAAAAATGTATAAAAATTTATCTTATCATCTACTTATGGATATTTTTATGTTCATGCGTCTTATGAAAAATCATTTGACTTATAGAAAATTACATGTTATTATTAATAATCCCAAGTTTACTTTAGTTAGTAAAAAATCCCATTTTTTCATGTTTACATTTGGAATCCATGCGTTTAGAACTATTTAGGAAATTTGGATTTTACGTGTTTTTTATGCACCACACATTTAGAGCTCATGTTTAGGACCCATATTTAGGTTATTAAAATTTCTTGTGAGGTTTATGTGCAATATTAGATTGCTTTTGAATCCATTTTCAACTTATTTAAAGCCCCATGCTAAAAAATAGAGCAAAAAGAAAAAGATATGAATATTATGTTTTCTGGAAAGCATGTTTAGGAATTTTATGTTGCAAGTGATTTAGAAAAAGGCATGTGGTATTGTAGGTTGTAGGTGTGCATCATGGAATGACATGGTGACTATGCAACAAAATCGGGATTTGTAAGCTTAGAAGTCTAAGACATGACCAACTACAAATCTTGCATGCTTAGGTTGTGTTAAATTGCAAATCGTACCACTTTAAACACAAATCAGTTAGGAATTTTGAAAAAGAAAGAAATATGTAACTTTTTAAATACAGCATAAAAGAAATGACCTCTAAAATAATAGAACCAATTTAACCAAATTATATAAATTGAATATGATTCAATTTCAAATTCACATAATTTATTGAAAACTACTTTAAATAAATGGGCTCTTAATGTTAAAACAAATATTTTCAAAGAAAGTTAAGCATGTTTTCAAAAATCACAGTCTAACTCTATCTTAAAATAAACAACTTCAACTACTTCTACACTAAATGTTAAAAGGAAAATAATTTCATGAAAATTAAATTTTATTGTAAAAATCAATTAAAATAAAAAACTTCATCCAAATAGGTTTTGATTATTTGAAAATTTTTTCATAAAAGTATTTTTTCAAAAATTGATTCTATCCCTCTTTTAAAATAAAGAACATTAACTAAAAATTTTCAAATAATAAAAATTATTTTCATAAAAAGTTATGAATGTTTTCAAAAATCAATCTACTCCTTTTTTAAAATAAGAAAATTCAACTAAATGTTTTCTAAATGCTTCTATTTTGTAAGATTATGTGTGCAGCATTTTCAAAACCATGTTACAAAGTCATTTATTTATTTCTTTTTATTTTAAAAAAAATCCAAATTTATCATTCTTGAATAAAATTCATACTTTTGAACATACATTTTTAAAATATTTTCATAAACCTCAATTCACAATTCAAAGTAACTTTATCATCTATCTCCCAAAATACATAAATATTCAAAACCAAAGAATTGTATATATAAGTGAGAGATCTACATAAAAGTTCTATGATCGCAAATTTTTGCCCAAGCTTTATGTCTAGTACATAAACACACAAACCTTAAGAATAATTTATACTTCTATACATAATACTTGGCTCATCCACTTGCTTAATATTTAAGAATTTTTTTCTTCTTTTTGAATGATTACAAAATATTTTCTTAGGAAAATATATTTTAGTGTGTGAAAAATAAAGTTTAAAATAAGTATGAAAACAAGTGAGAAAATATAAACATTAAATATGAAAGTATAATTGAATTGAATAACATAGACACGAAATATTTTGTGAAAAAGAGGCGGTTTTCTAAAATCTTAAGCAAAAGCAAAAACAAAATATATTGAGTTGAGAAAAAATAGAAAACAATAGTAGAGAAATCATTACTTTTTTTTCATGGTATGTGAAAATAATGCTCCTATGAATTGGTGGTGTGATGATTCATGGTCTTCCTAGACTTTCCCCTACAGGATAGTTGTTAATAGGGATAAAAATTTTTCCTTACGCCTATGCTTGGGTCAAAAGTAGGCCAGGTTCCACGAGGTTAAGGATTCCTCAATCTCAATAACATCCAGTCTATTTGTTTGGCTTCCTTTTCATGGTTGCAAAACTTGAATAAAATATGTCTATCTTTTTTGTAAATTTTCATAATTTCAACCTTCCATTACACTCCAAATGGATTCATCAATCTGCACATGGAAGCACCACCGCATCTTTGACAACTCTTTGAAAACAAGATGGATCTCTCAAATGACCTTTCAGAGGTGATAGTGTTATTTTTATCTTTTATCTTAGATAATAAATTTAAAAACTGGTCACTGAATTTCTTAATCAAACAACCATGTGTCATTTTATAATGGAATTTTCTTAAGATGGTACTTTTAAACTAAATTGTCTTAAAGAAGAAGCCTTATTTGTATATTCTTCTTAGTCCTCCAAAATTTAAATCTCAATGAGATCCAGTTGATTTGTTTTGCTTCTGTTTCAAGGTTGTAAAAACTAAATAAATTATGTCTATTATTCTCCAAGGTTAAATAAAACTCCATGGTCAACATAAAAATGAAAATCTCCATTTCCTCAAGAAAATGATACAAGAAAAGAAATCATCCAAGAAAACTATGAAAACCACCTACCATGAATCATAAAGAAGTGAAAGGAAGTTTTGTTATGCATGTTAAAAAGAACTCCAAATAACATTCCATTAAAATCATTGTTGTAATTAAAAATTGAAAAGTAAAAACTTTTAAAACAATTTATTCTCTCTTTTACAGTAGCAAACTCCTCTCTCAAAACATAAGGAAGAAAATATTGCCTAATGTAAGAAAGCCCTTATAAACTCGACCCTAAGAGATGAATTGGAAACTAAGGATGAAACCCTTAAGAACCCTCTCTTTCTACTCTCTAGCTATCTCCAAATCTCTCCTCTTTTAAAGTGAGCATCTATTTGTACACTAGCTTTATATTTTAAGGATTCAGAAAAAATCAACATGATAAACATTCCAAAACACACTTTGACAGTCCCACGGTAGGACTACACTTGAAACCTTAGATGTCACGCTAGTTCTAGCACGATCATTCCTAAATCAAGCATGGCCACAACAAGATTAAACGTGACTACACCAAAAAATACT
Organism: Phalaenopsis hybrid cultivar; assembly: GCA_002079205.1. Lineage (NCBI taxonomy): Eukaryota > Viridiplantae > Streptophyta > Magnoliopsida > Asparagales > Orchidaceae > Phalaenopsis > Phalaenopsis hybrid cultivar. The sequence goes on along the minus strand of JXCR01138811.1, from coordinate 78,585 downwards.
ATTTCACACATTATAACTCCATTTTCTTTGTTTGACACCTTTAACCTGCAAGTAGCACAAAGAACCTTCTTTAAGCATAAAATTGTGATAAATGAGGTGAAATAATAAATAAAATTACTATCAACATGCTGTGAAAATCCCATAAACTTGACTCATGTCGTAAAGAATGATTATCTTGTTAATTGAGAAACTATGAGAAAGAACAAAAAATAGAGCTAAAGTATCAAATTTACCAAAAAAACTTTAAATATACTTAATTAAATAATACAAACCACTCATAGGTTCATCTACTATGATTTATAGGTTAGTAAACAATGATTTAACACTTAGGATCGCTACTAACCCTACTATATTCAATGTCTAGTATCTTAGGTTAGGTACCCCTAGCTAGTAGTAGGGACTAGGACATTTGAAAAATTAAGCATGTAATCCCACCAGACTATGTAAGTGTCCTAAGATGATGTAACCCATAATGACTGAAAATTGCCCAAAACCACCTAATGGTTAAAAAGATCTACATTCATCATCGCTATGGTAATATTGTATATCACTTTTTATTTTCTTGGTTGATAATTTAAAAATACTAATGAACCCAACATGATAAAATGTCATGGCAGGGATGTCAATCTGATTCCGGTGAAAATATAGTTGTGTAAAATTTATATAAGTTTGACTCCACTATGCAATGGTACCAAAAGATTGATACAATATTTATGATTAAGAAATTTAAGAAATTAAGGACTTTCTACGCAAGTATATGAATCGTTATCAAATAATAAAGTACTTTCTATTTAAGCCTCAAATATTGATCCCACTGGGAAGGTTTAAATTTGAAGTGATAAAGTTACTAGGAAATTCACATAAAATTAATCAAAATTGTTATCACTAATTTTAAATGATGAGATATTATCAAAACTAAATTATTTAATTATTAGCAAAACTAAAGTGCAAAGTTGAAACAGTAACTACTAAATTATGTTTTTGTGATGAAGATTTCTTATGTGAAAAAAACATCTTTCCCACTACAATGATATTTTGGTAAAATGATATGAGATAAATGATTTTAATATGTATTATGCCAAATAGGAGTAGTTTTAAAAAATCATTGGATGATCCAAGGTTTAGCCCTAAATCCATGGCTAGGCTAGGATGACACTAGCTGCCACTCCAGAGCTTCCACTTCTCTTTATTTGAAGGCTAAATCTGGCTTTATTTTTTAAACACTAAGACTGAATTGGGGATTTTTTTTTGTAACCCTAAAATCTCCAATTCTACACCCAACAACGTATACTTCCTTATTTATTTGCACTTAATTCCATGAATGTAGTACTCCTTCATGGAATTAAATGTTATCCTCACTCTGTTGTAGAACTCATATTTCCCGGATCATATGTTTCACAACACATTTTAATAATTCAACTGGCCAGATCGAAAGGTAAATTAAGTTCAGAGTTGAAAAATCATCACAATTTATTTTTTATTTTAATATTAACACATCTATATCTCTTCATTTCACCATATCTCAGTGTAGGGAGAAAGATAAAGTGGACTACTCAAACTTCATGAGAAAGATATAAAAAACCACATGTTTCAAATATAAAACAAAGTTCATACAACACCAATAAACAAACAACACTTATCTAAAATTATTTCTCAAAGCAATTCCCTTGCAGCCTCTCCCAGGAAATGTAGAAAGAAGAAATCTCTCACTTTTCTCCTTCTCCAACGCTCTTAGAGAAGATATCACACTTAATCTCACCTTAAAAACTCTAAACTCTTAAAGATAAATCACTAATAGACTCTTGAATGGTAATGGAATGAAGATGGAAAAAGTGTATGGAGGTGAGGTGTGGCAAAAATGAGCAAGGAGGAATGAAGAGGAACCCCTTTTTGTGATCAATTTTGGCCCAAAATAGAGCCTAGAGTTGTTTCTCCAATACGTGCATCCAAAAACCCTTCAAAAAGCGTCCAAAATCATTGAACATTCTAGAAACAGGGTCTAAATCGACATTGGCACTGTCGGTGCCAGTGTCCCGTATTTAATTTTGCTTGCCTTTATCAAATGACACCGTCAACACTGGTTCTAGCACCTTCAGTGCTGAGTAAAATCCATTAGCCGTTCTGTAAGTTTGTGCCATCGGTGCTGCTTCTACTGCCCTGGCGCTGAGTATTTTCTTAAAAACGCCATTTTGACTCCAAATTCCATTCTTTTTGTTTTCTTTTGCGTCAAGTCCTAAAAATCAACAACTTGCAATAAAACATAAAAACACATTCCATTAAAGTGTAACATCACCAAAAAATGAGTATAAAATATGTGTCTAATAATGCATATATTTTTGGTGTATCAAAATCCCCAAACTTACAAGTTAATCCTTAAGTAACTCCTCTACTACATAAAAATATGACTTATGGTAACGAATCTAACTTCTAGATTTCCATATTTTAGTCTACTAAACATAACAACATAACTTAAGAAAAATCCAAAACAACTCCAATTAATACTAAAGGTATAAGAATATTTAGCAATCAAGTCCAGGATTTCTGATTCTCTATTTTTTTCAAGAAAAACTGTAAATTGTCAAATTAAAGTCACTTAGAATATTCATATGAAAAAAACTTGATAAAATTTTATTAGTAAATAAACTAATACTCAAATAAAAGTTTAGAAAATGTAGTCAGGTTTTCTTCCTTAAGTTGATTCAAGTGAAGACAATTTTTAATTAGGCATCTCCTCAAGCTTCTCCTCACGTCTTTTTTTTTTTTTCTTTTTTTTTTCATGATCATTTTCAATCCATTATCTTTTCTTTTCTTTTTCTTTTATTTTCTTTTTCTTTTCTATTTGAGGATTACTATAACTGAATAGTGTTTAATGAACTTCACTATCCTCCTCTTAAAGTTAAAAACTTTTCACATTCCTACACTTAAATAATTTATATTAGTTTAAAGATTTCATAAAGTTTAATTCTTTTCTTTTTACATGAATCTCTAAGAATTCTAATACTTTAATTATACAAATTTTCTCACTTAAAATACAAAAACATAGTTTTATTCTCTTATAACAAATATCTTAATCTCAAAAATTAACCTTAATTATCAAAAAATGTTACTTAAGTTTGCTATATATTTAGAAACATAAATATTGTTATCTAAAGTTAACCTATAATACCAAATGTCATGTTAAATTTAAAATTTTTTGAAAATATAACCAAGTGAGGACAAATAATATGATGTCTCTTTCATTTAAAAAGAATTTTTCTCCCCCCTCCCCAAACTTAAATTTTTAAAAGATTTAGCATGAAGAACTGAAAAAAAAATAAGGAGTGAAAGAAAAAATTAAATACATAAAGAAAAGACTTACATGTTGAAGGTTCTGATTTTTGAAACTTAACCCTGTAATATTGTAGGTGCTAATATGAAAAGCTATATGACTTAAAACATTAAATTGCACATAATACATATAAAATCAGCTGAGAAAGAGTTTAATTACAATACATTTAACAAAATACTAAAACTAACAATAGAAATAAACTAAATTTCAAAGAAAAAATAGTTTCAACAATATAACAAAAACAAATAACAACATAACATGGTACAATTAAACATATTAAATAAAAGAAAAATCACCAATCATCATCTTCTTTTTCATCTACATCCAGATTATGTCGCTGATATGGAGTAAAAACAAAGTGAGTAAGAAACTGAGCTGAATGATCACCCTTCATGTATCTCACCATTGCTCATCATAAGCAACATCATGTTCAAACTTTTATCGTATCAAAACATCAGTGTGAGCATTTATGGCATACATGTTTTGTATTTTATGATCCATTCTTAAGGTATCTCTCTATTGAATCATCATCTGCTCCATCAGTTCTTGAAGAGTAGGGTCACTAAAAGTAGGGGTCCTATAAGTGGAAGGCATATTCCTGGTTTTACTTCCGGATCTCCAATAAATATGAGATACATAAGTCTTAATTCTAGCAAGTCCAATAGGTTTTAGAGGCTCAGTTCTCTCCTCCACTGGTCTAAAATCAACTACTGTTTGTTCACATAGTGTAAAAATAAGTGCAGGGTGTGTCAAACCACCAGTGGTCTCTCTCAAAGAAATAGATCGAGTGTTCATATAAATAATAGAGCCTACTGTTATCCTCATCACTTGTTGAATACAAAAGTTTAGAATGGCTCTATCTTTGGTCACCTCACAATGATGATTTATATATCATTCTTTCAGAAATGAAATAGTGTCAGGCCTTAAATACTACATTAAACATAGAAAAAGGAAAGCTTACCTTAACACCATTCTTGACTTTCCAAGTTCCTCTTCCATCAGTAAGAAAAAAAATAACCTCATCCAAGGCCTCATTTGTAGTAGAAAATGATTTATACTGGCAATTGTAAACATCTTCCAACTGATAAAACCCATTAATTTTTCTTGGAGAGAACTCCACCATTTTCCTACGAAGAAAAACAAAATCATCGGAAGCCTTCTTAAAATTAGCGTAGAATTCCAAACTCAGGAACTCACTACACGAATAATAGCCTCGACAGTAAAATAACTAAAATTTTCCCACTGCCGAGCATTGATCAATCACTTGAATTCTCCACCCAGATTTTTAAAAGCATGATCCGGAATCACTTTTTTATTTTTAAGTAGACTATTGAATCGAGCACTAGCCTTGAAGCTTACAAATTTTTGTTCATCATAATCTACTTTTCTTTTTCCCTTGCTCATTCTCGAGGCCATGGTAAATCAAAGAAAATTGATAAAAATCCGAATAAACTCCCAAAATTTTGAAAATCACAATTTAAGACTTTTTAAACTTAAATCTACTAAGTAGGAGTTCTTCACCAAAGGATTTTTTCAAAATCTACTAAAAAATTCCAAAATTTTTGGATCTCGGTAATGTGAGATAAATCTTTGATGAAAATCTAAAATTTTTAGTTTAAAGTGTAGCTCCTACTTAGAGAAGATGAAATCTGAAGTTCCTTTGCCTTAAAATTGCTCCAAATATGAGCAAATGCGAGCCCTAGGTGAAAAAATTGAAGGTTAAAGGTGACTGAAAAGGAAAAAATGGAGTTTCACTATGCAAATCGTAAATTTTAAGGGGTTTAAGCTGTTCTCGAGTCGAGGGTGCCTCGGCGCCCATGCCAGCGCCATCGGTGCTGAAGGCCTAAAAATTCCATGTTTTGATTTTTTCAATTTTCAATTTCTTTTCAATTTTCTCCAAAGTCTTTTTAGTATTTCTAAACACAAATTTTTATCTAAAAATAATTTACAAATAAACATTTTCGTGAACAATCATTTTCACAAATAATAACAAACTAACTTTTATATTTGAAAATACACTTTCTACAAATACATTTATCTAATCACACTTTTACACTCATATAACCAAATAAATTATAAATCAACATTGAAATCAAGCCACAACACTAAGCGCTGACACAAAATTATACACTTAATCAAAGTTCATAATTCTAAAACAAAGCAAATTAAATCAAATCTAAACAATTACATTAAATACATAAATATTTTAACATAGTAAAGAGATTAAACTCTTCAATTTGCCTCATCTCAGTACTTTCTCCTCCTCTGATATCTCCCATAGACTTGTAATGATCGTACAAATTATAGAACAGTTGGTACAATTGGTCAGTCAAATTTTCTTTGATCCATCCCTTCTCCTTAAACATCTGCACTAATTCTGCTTTAAATGTTCCAATATGATCAAAATTCTCCTTCGTCGTCCAATCTAGGTGATCGAAAAGGTACTTAAAATCTTTTATTGCATTCGTAATACTCCAAAGTTCTCTTTCAATTCTCTTCAATTTCTTTTCCAAAGCAATTGAACTTCCAACTACTGGTGGCATCAATGGAGTTGAAGCATGCGACAAATAATCCAAAACAACATCTAATGCTTCATTCCCATTCCCAACATAATTATCATCAATAGGAATCATGGGATCCTAAGGTAATAAAACTTTTTCTCAACTTTCATATGGAACTTGAGATTGAGTGCAAATTAGGAAAATTGTAGAAGGATGTCCAAGTCCATAAATTGGCCCATTCATAATAATACCAATAACAAATTTAAAAATGATAGATGCTATATCAATGGGTTTTTCCATTTGAATGAAATAATTTAAAATAGCACTTTCTTTGGTGACTCTACTAATCTTCAAGGTAGGGATTAATTTTGCAGAAATGAAGAAATGCCACTACTTCAATATTAGCTTAAATGATGAAGCAGAGAAATTAACATAACCCTCGTCTCGCATTTCTCAAATATCACTTTCATCCTTCATAAAACTATAGGCATCTTGAATCAATTCTGTAGTAGAGATAAAGTTTGTATAATGATAAATTGGAACATTTTCCATCATATACAACATGTTAATTCCTGTCGGAGTAAATGGTAGAGCCTTGCCTCGCACGTAGACTGCTTCTTAGGTAATTCATGTAAGTTGACATAGAATTCCTTCACCACTGGTACAACAACTGCAGTGATAGTGTAGAACAAAACTTCCCATCATCTTTGTACAATGATTTTATCAATCAGAGAACTTGGATTAATCAATCAATGATTGATAAAGCCTCGTTCCTTGATCAATCTCTTCTTTGTAATAGTTTTGTCGTATAATCTCTGTGCATCAAAACTGAAAAAATTTCTTCTATTAAAAACTCCATACATGGAAGTATTTCTGGAATTGGAAGCCATGAAATTCAAAAATAGGAAGTTTCTAGTCATCCAAGGCAGTTTTTAGGACTTTAAAAACACCTCCCGGTGCTTATCCCGGAGCAAAATCCTGCCAAAGTCTGCTAAAATTTGTCTGAAACTGTCATGCTGTTATCGGCACTGTCGGTGCTCCCGATGGCACTATCGGTGCTATGGTCATGTTAGCGGGCATCATCGGTGCCCATGCTAGCGTCGTCGGTGCAAAAAGCCAAAATCGTGACTTTTCATTTTTTGTTCAATTCGATTCAAAATTTTCCTCCAATACCAATATTTGTCTTAGTTTATATTATGTAAAATTGGGTAGGGTTATTATGTCCTAATATATAAAACACTTATCAAACAAAATAGTAATGCATATATATATATATATATATATATATATATATATATTGGTTGCTTCCCATTAAGCACTTGACTCGACGTACCATCTATTTAGTTGGGTTGACTTAACATTAAAACTTCTTTAAATTATGATATGTGCCCTTCATAATAATATTTCAATCGATGCGCATTAACTTTAAATGTCTTTCTAGTGTTAGAATCTTTAATAACAAAAGTTCCACAATGATAGACTTTAATCACTTTAAATGGTCATAACCATCTGGATTTCAATTTTTCTGAAAATAATCTCGATCTTATATTATATAATAAAACTTCTTGTCCAGGTTCAAACTTTTTATTAATAATCTTCCGATCATGCCATATTTTCATTTTCTCCATACAATTTTTTGTATTATCATATGCTTCATTTCTAATCTCCTCAAATTCATTGAGTTGCAATAATCTTTTCTCACCAGCATCTTTTAGATTAAAATTAAATTTCGTAATAGCCCAAAATGCTTTATGCTCCAATTCTACTAGTATGTGGCATGTTTTTCCAAAAATAAGTTTATATGGGGACATTCCTATAGAAGTCATAAAAGCAGTTCTCTATGCCCATAATGCAGTATCTAATCTAGCAGACCAATCAAATTTATAGGGATTTACAACTTTTTCTAAAATTTGTTTAATTTCACCATTTGATATCTCTGCTAGACCGCTAGTCTGAGGATGATAAGCAATAGAGAATCAATGCATAATATCATATTTCTTAATCAATCTTTTGATTTTCTTATTCCTAAAATTTGATCCTCTAACAGTAATAATTATTCTCGACATTCCATATCTTGTAAAAATATTTTTAGTTACAAATTTAGAAACACTCCGAGAATCATATCTGGGTACAACAATAGCTTCAATCCATTTGGACATATAATCCACAACAAGTAATATATATAAATTTCCAAATGAAGCATAAATGGTCCCATAAAATCAAATCCCCACACATCAAAAATTTCAACTTCTAATGTTTAATTTAGAAGAATTTTATTTCTTCTAGAAATACTTCCTAATCGTTGACATCGATCGCATGTTTTAATATATTTATTAACGTCACTAAAAAGAGTAGGCCAATAAAATCCAGCTTGCAAAATCTTATATGCAGTTCTATTTTTTCTAAAATGCCCTCTAAATACAGAATCATGACATCTTTCAATTATTTGTTGAGTTTCCTCATAAGGCACACATCTTCTAATAATTAGATCTTTATATTGTTTATATAAATAGGGGTCATCCCAAAAATAGAATTTTGAGTCATATATAAATTTCTTTAATTGTGGATTTTTGATATCAGATGGTAAGAAATCACTTACAATATAATTTACTATAGCATCATACCAAGGTACATTCATTTCATCCATACTATATAATTGTTCATATGGAAAATTTTCTAAAATTTCATTTGCAAAATTAGTTAATATTTCTCTTTCCAGTCTAGATAAATGATCAGAAATTTGATTATCATTTCATTTTCTATCAACTACGATAAAATCAAACTCTTGCAATAGAAGTATCAATCTAATTAATCTTAGTTTAGCATCAATTCTTTTGCATCAAGTATTTAATAGAAAAATGATATGTATGCACTATACATTTAGTTCCAATTAAGTAAGGTCTAAATTTCTCAAAGGCATAAACAATAGCCAGTAACTCTCTTTCAGTAGTAGTGTAGTTAATTTGAGCATCATTTAGAGTTTTAATAGCATAATATATTACTTTAAAAACTTAGTTGTGCATTTGTCCTAAAACAACCCTAATAGCGTAATCACTAGTATCGCACATTATTTCAAATACTTTTTTCCAATCATTTGGAACTATTATAGGTGTAATAATTAATTTCTCTTTCAATAATTCAAATGCTTTTATGCATTCCTTGCTAAAATTAAATTTTGTATCTTTTTCGAAAAGTTGGCATACTGTCTTAGTTATTTTTGAAAAAAACTTTTATGTAGCACCTGTAGAAACCAGCATATCCTAGAAAACTTCTTACCCCTTTAACATTAGTAGGAGGTGGTAGTTTTTAATAACTTGAATTTTTTTAGGATTTACTTCCATGCATTTTGCAAAAATTTTATGCCCAAGTACAATACCTCCTGCAACCATTAATTGACATTTTTCCGAATTTAATACTAGGTTGAATCTTTCAAAATACTAGGTTGAATACAAAAAAATCATCCATAAACACTTCCATTTTTTGTTCAATAAAATTACTAAAAATTGACATCATACATTTTTGAAATGTTGCAGGTGCATTGAATAGTCCAAAAGGCATTTTGTGAAAAGCAAATGTTCCATATGGGCTTGTAAATGTTTTTTTTTCTCTTGATCCTCTAGAGCAATTAGAATTTGATGATAATGTGTATATCCATCTAAGAAGCAATAATATTTATTTCCAGCCAACCTATCCAACATTTGGTCTATAAAGGGTAAAAAAAGTGATCTTTTCTGGTGATCATATTTAATTTTCTATAGTCAATACAAATTTGCCAACCAGTAACTTGTCTTATTGGAATTATTTTATTTTTCTCATTTTTCTTCAACAGTCACTCCTCCTTTCTTTAAAACACAGTGAATTGGACTTACCCAAGCGCTGTATGAAATAGGATATATAATTCCAGCATCTAGCCCTTTTAAAATTTCCTTTCTAACAACTTCTTTCATTATTAGGTTTAATCTCCTCTGAGGATCAACTTTAGGTTTGTATTGTGCATCTAATAGAATTATGTGCATACAGATAGAAGGACTAATACCTTTAATATCTACTAAATTCTATCCAAAAGCCATTTTATAACTTTTCAACATTTCTATTAATTTTTGTTCTTGAATTTCAGTAACTCAAAAGATACAATAATAAGCAATGTAGATAACTCTCTTAAAAATACATATTTTAAATGAGCAGTTAATATCTTCAGTTTAAGTTCAAATGGTTTAATACTTGAAGGAATATGATGTTTATTATCATTTTTCAACAAGTCTAAGGTTTCAAATTTGTCCTGAATATAATTCAAATCCACTTCTTTTATTTCGTTGTTATTTTCAAAAAAAATTCCTTTATTTAATTTTTCTTTAAACTAATTCTTAAATTGCTCATTACTCAGATAATCAATTACTTCCATCCTGAAACATTCATTATCTTTTTCTATTCCAGATATTTCATAGCTTTTTCTATATTAAATGTTACTTCTTGACTATTAATTCTCCTTTTTGCACATCTATCATAGCACTCCCGGTTGCAAGAAATGGTCTCCTCAAAATAGTAGGAATCTCTTTATCTTCATCCATATCTAATACTATAAAGTCTACAGGAAAATAAATTTATCCACTTTCACTAATACTTCTTCTATAATTCATTTCGGATAAGTTATTGATCAATCAGCTAACTGAAGAGTTATAGTAGTAGAGGAAATCTCTCCCAAATCTAAACGTTTAAAGATTGTTAGAGGCATAAGATTGATACTCTCTCTTAAATCACATAAAACCTTTCCAAAAAACTTTTCACCAATGGCACAAGGTATAGTAAAACTACCAGGATCTTTTAATTTTTCAATATGTTTTTTTTTTAATAATAGCACTACACTCTTCCCTAATCTTGTTTGGTATATCATCATAAATTTCACATAACTTGCCATTTGTTATAAAGCTTCAACAAAAAGAATGTTTATTGTTAACTTCTTAAGGTTTTCCAAAAATTTTGTAAATTGTTTATCTTTATTCTCTGCTTCAGTCTTTGAGGAAATGGAGGTAATGGTTTTTCTAAAGGACCTTGTGTTTGTCAATTTTCATTTTGGTCACTTTCCATTTATTCCTTCTCTTTATCAATTCCAATTTCTCATTGGATCCTTATTTCAACTTCTTTTCCCCTTTGTAATTGAATAGCTTTAATTTGCTCCTTATTTTGATCTAACTTCCACAGTACTCGAAAGAATTCCAGAAGGTCTGTTACTGAGTGCAGTAGCAATATGTCCTAATTATTTTTTAATATTTCTAATAGTAACCCCTTGATTCTGTATTTAATTTCCCATGCTCAACATTAATTTTTCCATTTTTAACTTATTTTCCTTAACTTGTGCGTTAGGGTTAGAGTTAAATTCAGGAGGATAATAAGGTCAAAAATTAGGATTTTCTTGGTTATTCAAATTTTCAGAGGGATTCACCAAATTCTTAAAATTATTCTAACTAAAATTAGAGTGATTTTTCAATCTAGGGTTATAATAATTAGAACAGGGATTGTTATTTTGATTATTTATAGCATTTAAAGTTTCATAAGATGATTGAGTACGATTATCTGCCCTAGTGAATTTTCCTCTAATATTGGGGGTATTTGAGAATAGTTCACTACAATTTCATTAATCTTCTTCGAAATAGCAACAAATTGAGATGTTAAAATTGAAATTGCATCAAAATCATGAATACTAGCTACTCTCTTAGGATTTACCCTTTTAGAGGGCCATTTAGCATTGTTAGTAGCCATTTCTTTGATTAAAGAGTATGCTTCATCAAAACATTTGAAAATTAGTGATCCACCTACGGCAGCATCTATAATAGATCTAAGTGATCCCACTAATATATTGTAAAATGTTTGAATTATTAACCAATCTGGTAAAGCATGGTGTGGACATTTTATAAGAAGATCTTTAAATCTTTAACAGGCTTCGTGTATCGATTCCCCTTTAAACTGATAAAAAAATGAAATATCTTTTCTAAGTTAGCAGTTTTCGAGGGTGGAAAATAATTTTTGTGATAGTTCACCCCAAGTTCTGATAGATCCAAGTGCTAAAAAATTTAACCAAGCTTTGGCTTTATCTCTTCATAAAAAAAGAAAAAGTGTAAGTCTAACAACATCATTAGACACTCCGTGATATTTAAAAGTAGCACAAATTTCAAGAAAACTAGCAAGATGTAAGTCAGGATCTTCAATAGGCATTCCTTGAAACTGGTTATTTTGTACCATTTGGATAATAGTAGGTTTAAACCCAAATGAATTAACAACAACATCACGATTTTGAATAGTCAAGTGAAGTTCATCTGCTGTCGGATTAGCATAATCTTTTAAAGGTCTCTGTCGATTTTCATTTGTTTGATTATGTAAGTTATTCACCATTTTTTTTTAAAATTTTAATCTCTTTTTATTATTTTTAAAAGTTTCTTATAGTATATTTTAATTCTGAATCATAAGGTACTAAACCTTCAGATCCAATATTTCGCATAAACAAATGTAAAAAGCAAGAAAAATTTTCTTAAAAATACTCTTATATATAGTTATTTATTTTTGGATTTTTTATTTTATAATTTTTATGATATTTTGTATTTTGTATATTTTTTTCTCTAAATTTCCTCATTTACCAAATTCATTTAATTTACCGTTATCTTCCCGAAAACAGCGCCAAAAAATTGATCCCTGAAAAAATATAGTTGTGTAAAATTTATAAAAGTTTGACTCCACTATGCAACGGTGTCAAAAGCTTGATATAATATTTATGATTAAGAAATTTAAGAAATTAATGTTGGGATTCTATGCAAAAATATGTATCATTATCTAGTAATAAAAGACTTTCTATTTAAGCTCAAATAACGATCTCACGGGGAAGGTTTAAATCTGAAGTGATAAATTTACAAGGAAATTCACAGAAAGTTAATCAAAATTACTATCACTAATTTTGAATGTTGAGATATTATCAAAACTAAATTATTTGATTATTAGCAAAACTAAAGTGCAAAATTTAAACAGTAACTACTAAATTATGTGTTTATTATGAAGATTTCTTATATGAAAAATACATCTTTCCCACTACAAGAGATTTTGGTAAAATGAGATGAGATAAATGGTTTTAATATGTATTGTGCTAAATAGGAGCAATTTTAATTCTCTACCCTGATAGAGTGTTATAAGAAATCATTGCCTAATCCAAGGTTTAGTCCCTAAATTTGTGGCTAGACTAGGAGGATAATGACTCCCACTCCAGAGCTCCCTCTTCCCTTAACCTGAAGGCTAACTCTTGCTTTAGTTTTTAAACACTAAGATCAAATTGGGGATTTTAGTCTGCCACCCTAAAATCTCCAATTCTACACCCAACAACGTATATTTTCCTATTTATTTGCACTTAATTCCATGAGTGAAATACTCCTTCATGGAATCAAATGTGATCCTCACTTTATTATAGAACTCATACTCTATTTCTCGGATCATATATTTCATAACACATTTTAACTATTAAATTAGTCATATCAAAATGTAAATTAACTTCAGAGTTGAAAAATCTTCAAAATTTGTTTTATATTTTAACTTTGGCACATCCATATTATCTCTTCATTTCACCATATCTCAGAGTAGGGAGAAAGATAAAGTAGACTACTCAGACTACATGAGAAAGATATAACAAAACACAAATTTCATATATAAAAGAAAGTTCATACAACACTAATAAATAAACAAAACTTATCTGAAACTATTTCTCAAAGCAAATCCCTTGTAGCCTCTCCTAAGAAATGTAGGAAGAAGAAATCTCTCACTCTTCTCCTTCTCCAACACTCTCAGAGAAGATTTCACACTTAATCTCATTATAAAAAATCTAAACTCTTAAAGATAAATCACTAATAGACTCTTGAATGGTTGTGGAATGAAGATGGATAGAGTGTATGGAGGCGAGGTGTGTCAAAATTTAGCAAGGAGGAATGAAGAAGAGCCCCTTTTCTGATCAATTTTGGCCCCAAATAGAGCCTAGAGTCAGTTCTCCAATAGGTGCATCCAAAACCCCTTCAAAAAGTGTCCAAATTTCTTGAATCCTCTAAAAATTGGGTTTGAACAGACATTAGTGCCGTCGGGGCCCATTCTAGCATCGTCAGCGCCAGTTTCCCGTATTTAATTTCACTGTTCTTTATCAAATGGCACCGTCGGAACTGCTTCTGGTGCCATTAGTGCTGAGTAAAATTATCAGCCATTCTATAAGTCTGCCCTATCGATGCTGCTCCTCGCACCGTTGGCGCTTAGTATTTCTTCAAAAATGCCATTTTGACTCCAAATTCCATCATTTTTCCTTCTTTTTTGCTTCAAGTCCTAAAAATCAAAAACCTGTGAAAAAACTTAAAAATACCTTCCATTAAAGCACAATATCACCAAAAAAGAGTATAAAATATGGGTCTAAAAATGCATATATTTTTCGTGTATCACATTCCTAATATTAGGTTATCCTACCTTGCCTTTTAAAGAAATAAAGTTTACTTTAGGATAGACTCTCAACTTCTATCTTAAAATGTTTTAGCCTATCTTAACCCTTTAATCTAGGCCTCAAGTCCTTGAAATCAATCTTTTTAAATGAATCCCTTAAAATGAAGACTTCTAAACTCAAATTTTTAGCTCAAATACGAATCCTTCAAATAAAACCATTAATATTTAACATTTTTAAATAAAAAACTTTAAACTTAAATCTTACTCTTCTGAATACTATTTTAACACAAACTTTTGAAATCAATCCATTTTACTAGATCCTTAAAATAAAACATTTATAATTAAATTCTTTAAAACAAACCCTCTCAAATTAAAACCATCAATTAAAATTGTTCAAACCTTTTCAAAATTTGAACCAACCTTCAAATCTTTTCAAACTTCAAACAAAACTTGAAACCTTCTAAACTTCAAATGAACCTCCATACATTTTTAAACATTAAACAAAATTTCAAACCCATTTGGACTTGAAACAAAATTTTAAATATCAACCTTAAGATCTTGCAAGATATAAACTAATACATTAATCAAGAGTTTCCTCAAAAGTCCAAAACTCCTAAGATATAGCTAAATATGAGGGTTACATTTGTAGGTAGACTAAAAAACAAAATAAAATAAAACAAATCTTATAACTGTAAAGTAGGGCAAAAGACCATGTTAAACAAAGACAAATAAATTTTAATGATTTTCTTAATCCAAATGATTATAACCATTTCAAGTTAGATTTTTTGATTTACAAAGATTCAGAGAATCAAGAGTAGACTTCCCATTGACATTCTTCATTCTATTCCAACTACAAGAAAGATGTCACCCATAAGACAATTTTAACATATGAAAATGGAACAAACATGAAAATTAATTTGAATCAGTTGAACGATGGATCTATAACTTTAAAATGAACAATAGTGATCTAGGAATTTTCAAATTAGACTCTAAAGTTTTTTTTCAAAAGGATCCTCGGATGGAATCTTACCTCAAGTCAAAGATGATTTTCCGCCACAAATAAAAGTGAGTTATTGAGATATCCTCTATGATGATTATGATTATGATTACGATTATTGTTATTGTTATTTTTTTTATTATTATTATTATTATTATTACTATTATTTATATCATACAAAATCCTTCTGAGGAAATGGAAGTTAATCTTGTATATGATGTCTTTGAATTCCAAAAATCTATCAAATGATGATAGCAAAATCTGTGGAAGTAATTTGTGAGATTCTTGATGCCCCATCAATAAATGAAATTGACTCAACTTCTAAGACTACCCCTGTTTTAACTAGGACTCAATAAAGAGAAAAAAAATTTGTGTTTTCCAGGAATTATATATCAGATAGAAAAGAAAAGGAATTATCTAAAGAATAAAATGCACATGGAAATGAATATGACTTATCTAAATCCTCTCCTCTTTTTGGAGGATGCAGGGCTCACAAACTTTCTACTGCATAAGAAGACAAAGATGTGCATAGAATAGCTGATTCCCCTTAGCATCATTTAGGGTATGAATCTCCTAATAAAAAAGAAAGATCTTGTTCTACTTGTTTACGTGGAATTATTTAAAGAATAACGACCAAAGAGTACTACACAATGATGATAATTCTTAAATGTGTAGAAGGTATAGTGTCTCTAAATAATAAAAAAAATAACTTGGAGTATGATAGGTTATTAAGAAAAGATTATGAGTATAAAAGGAACTCATATGTACAAGTTTATAAAAATAATTTATCACAGACACTCTAAACATAGATCCATTGAAACATAATATTAATTAAGTCTAAGAGTTTAAGGCATTGTTGACCTCACTTTTGGTTGAGGTCTAGAAACTTCTTTAGTAACCTAGGTCTAGCCATAAGACTGTCCTATTGACTAGACTTAGAAAACTAGAAAAGGTATCCTCACCATTAGAAATTCAAAATTCTTGTCTTTGCTCAACTTGAGATTCCACATATTGGTCCTAACCTCTAATGTTTAGAAGGTAAGATCATTATGGGAAAGCTCAAGA
>JXCR01138811.1:21311-45526 GCA_002079205.1 Phalaenopsis hybrid cultivar | reverse complement strand
TATATATATATATAAATTAAACGCCTTTCTGAAGCAGATGATGAGATTTCGATTCCGGCAGCCGACAACTTCCAACGGGCAACTCCTCCATCCAAAAATAGTGTTGACATGCTTTCAATTCAAAGCTCTGTTAATGACTAGATACTGGACTCGGGCGCTTCTTTTCATACATCTTCCCACCGGAAGTTAATGCAAAACTATGTTCCAAGAGACTTTGGGAAGGTGTACCTGGCTGATGGAGCAGCTTTGAACGTGGTGGGGATGGGAGATGTTGAAATTGCACTCCCTAATAAAAATAAATGGATTTTGCAAAAGCTTAGACACATTCCTGAACTGAAGAAAAACATCATTTATGTTAGGTAACTCGATGAGGGTAGTTATTCAGTAGTGTTCTCTGATAGCACCTAGAAGGTTACCAAAGGAGCACTGGTACTGGCTCGAGGTAAGAAGACTGATATTCTATATATGACTACCAATCTAATTAATAATGTTGATACTATAGTTGCAGAGAGCACAAGAGACATGTGGCATTGCGGGCTTGGACACAAGAGCAGAGAGGAATGAAAGAACTTCGGTTCAGACGCAAGTTACCATAATCAAAGTCAATTGATCTCGACATGTGTTAAAGTTGCATTATGGGGAAGCCGAAGAATGTCAGTTTCCTGAACGGTGGCAGCTTGCCAAAGGTAGAAAAACTAGAACTGATACACACCGATGTGTGAGGGCCTTCCCTAGTGACATCTCTTGGAGGCTCTTGCTATTATGTCACATTCATAGATAATCACAGCAGAAATGTATGAGTTTACTTTTTGAAGAACAAATCTTATGTATTTATTATGTTCAAAACTTGGAAGGCTATGGTTGAAATGGAGACAAATCTAAAAATGAAATGTTTGAGGTTTGAAAATGACGGTGAGTACATGGATGGTGGGTTCAAGTAATAATGTGCATCTCAGAGTATCAGAATGGAGAAGACCATCCCAAGGACACCACAGTAAAATAGAGTTGCAGAACACATGAACAAGATCATCAATGAACGTGTCAGGAGCATGAGATTGCACACCAAACTACGACAAACCTTCAGGACATATGCAATCAGCACTGTCGTTTACTTGATCAACAGAGGGCCATCCAACCCATTGGACTATGAATTACCTGTGGAGGTTTGGAGTGACAAAGAGGTCAAATTTTCTCATCTTAAGAATTTTTGTTGCCTTTCTTATGTTCTAATCAATTATGATGCACGTAGAAAGATTGAGGCTAAGCTAAAGAAATGTTATTTCATTGGCTATGTATAAAAAACATTTGGCTATCGTTTTCTGAGATGATCGGGATAAAAAGTTTATGAGAAGCAAAAATGTGATATCTAATGAAAAGATAATGTACAAAGACAAAACTAATACAAATTATGAAATAGCTCCTCAAGAATCGGAGTTTATGAAGTTTGACAATCTACCAGAGGTCACAATACAGGGTACAAATGTGAATGAAGATGAGGATGGGTCAGTGACACCCATTCCTATTATTCCACAGTCAGGTTCAAAGTCATTCACTACTTTAGCTGACGTTCACAGGTCAGTCAGAAGCAGACATTCGCCACAACTTTACTCACCAACTTTGAACTACATCTTGTTGATAGATAATGGAGAACCCCAGAGCTATGAAGAAACCTTAACAGATGAAAATTCTAGCAAGTAGGAGATGGCCATGAAGGAAGAGATAGATTACCTATTAAAAAATCAGACATGGGAGCTGACAGAACTTCCACTAGGGAAGAAGGCATTGTACAACAAGTGGGTGTGTCAGGTGAAGATTGAGCTTGATGACAGTAAAAGGTACAAAGCCAAACTTGTTGTAAAAGGCTTCAACAGAAGCAGGACATTGACTATTCTGAGATCTTTTCTCCTATGGTTATCCTCACAACCATCAGAATGGTGCTGACTATGGTTTCTACCGAAGATCTATTCCTTGAGCAGTTAAATGTGAAGACAGTTTTTCTTCATGGAGATCTTGAAGAAGACATCTACATGCATCAGCCTGAGGGGTTCGTGGTACAAGAAAAAGAAGATTCAGTTTGCATACTGAAGAAGAGCTTGTATGTCCTTAAGTAAGCTCCCAGACAGTGGTACAAGAAGTTTGATAATTTCATGCAAACTGCAGGGTACAACAGATGCCAGACAAATCACTATTGTTATGTCAGGTACTTTGATAATTCCTATATCATCTTGTTGTTGCATGTGAATGATATACTTATTGCAAGTTCCAACATTGATGAGATTAATAATCTGAAGAAATAGATGTCAGAGCACTTTAAAATGACGGATTTGGGAGCGACAAAGCAAATCCTTGGCATGAGGATTGTTAGAGACTGAGTCAAAGGCACATTGAGGCTTTCAGAGACTGAATATGTGAAAAAGGTGCTTAGCATGTTAAATATGGACAAGGCCAAGCCAATTGACACACCTTTGGGCAGTTACTTCAGACTTATCATAAATCAGTCTTCCAAGACAGAGAAGGAGCAAGAGTACATGAGTAAGGTTCCTTATGCTTCAGCTATTGGCTCACTCATGTATGTCATGGTCCGCACCAGACCGAAAATTGCCCATGCAGTGGGAGTTGTCAGCAGATACATGAGTAATCCAGGGAAAGAACATTAGGAAGCTGTGAAGTGGATCTTAAGATACTTAAGAGGCTCTTCAGAAACATTTTTATGTTTCCCAGGAAAGAGCCTGGAGATACAAGGCTATGTTAATGTAGATTTAGCTGGAGACATTGACAGTAGGAATAATACTACATGTTATGTTTATACTCTTGTTGATACTGCAGTATCACGAGACTCAAATCTATATAAAATAATTTTTTTATCCACTACATAAGCTGAGTACATTACAGTGTCAGAGGCTGCTAAGGAGATGATATGACTGCAGAGCTTCTTGGAGGAATTGGGTAAGGTGGTTCAGAATGACACTCTCTACAACGATAGTCAGAGCACCATATTTCTTGCCATGAATCTAGCTTTTCAATCCACGACCAAGCACATTCAGATCAGGTTTCACTTCAATTGATATTTGTTAGACGACGGACAGCTGCCACTTAAGAAAATTTGTGGAAGCAAGAACTCTGCTGATATGTTGACTAAGGGGGTTACTCTTGAGAAACTGAAGTTGTGCTTGACTTCAGTTAGTCTTCTGATATGAAGAACAGGGCTTTGAGTTGAAGAGGTTGAGGATAACATATTTGATGAAAAGGTCGGTACAGCTAGTAAATGATAGATGATGCAGTCTGTGACCCAGTCTCCAAGTAAGAGAATTGTTAGGTAATGTGGAGACCCGGTCCACCGCAATTTAATTAGCTTCCTAATTAAGAGTTCCACCTACCGCTCACTGATTCGATTTTTTTGTTGTGATAGATTGTGTAAAATTTAAATAAGTATAATCAATTAATATTCAAATTCTACACAAGTATATGTATCGTTATCAAGTAATAATGAACTTCCTATTTAAGCCCCAAATATCGATCCCACAGGGAGGGTTTAAATTGAAAATGATAAATTTGCTAAAAAATTCACAGAAAGTCAATTGAAATCACTATCACAAATTTCAATTGTTGAGATGTAATCAAAATTAAATTTCTAAACTATTATCAAATAAAAAATGTAAAGTTTAAATTTATTAACTATGTTTATGTAACGAAGATTTTTATGTGAAAAAACATCATTCCCACTACAATGAGGCTAAGGTAAAATGAGATGAGATAAATGTTCATAATATGTATTGTGCCAAATAGGAGCATTTTTAATTCTCTACTTTGATACAGTGCATAGAAAATCATTGACTAATCTCAATGTTTAGTCCCTAAATTTGTGGCTAGGCTAAGAGGATATTGGCTCCCACTCCAGAGCTCCCACTTCCCTTCACCTGAAGGTTAGCTCTAACTTCAGTTTTTAAACAAAAAGACCGAATTGAAGATTTTAGTCTGTCACCCTAAATGTTCTCCAATTATGCACCCAACAAAGAGTATTTCCTTATTTATTTGCACTTAATTCCATGAACAATGTTCTATTCCATGGAATCAAATGTGATCCTCATTCTATTGTAGAACTCATACTCCATTTCCCGGATCATATGTTTCACAACACATTTTAACAATTTAATTGGTCAGACCAAAAAGTAAATTAAGTCCATAGTTGAAAAATCATCACAATTTATTTTACATTTTAATATTGACACATCCATACTATCTCTTCATTTCACCATATCTCATAGTAAGGAGAAAGATAGAGGAAACTACTCAGACTTCATGAGAAAGAAATAACAAAACACAAATTTCATATATAAAAAAAGTTCATACAACACTGATAAACAAAAAATACTTATTTGAAAACTCTTTCTCAAAGCAAATCCTTTGTAACCTTTCCTTAGAAATGCAGGAAGAACATAACTCTCACTTTTCTCTCCAACACTTACAGAAAGTTTCACACTAAATCTCACCACAAAAACCCTAAACTATGAAAGCAAAATTAAAAATTGACTCCAATATGGTAGTGAAATGGAATGATGTGGTGCGAAAAATGAATGTAGAGGAGTGAAAAAAGTAGAGAAGCACTTTTTCTGATGAAAATTGGCCCTAAATAGAGCCTAAGGTCGATTCTCAAAGAGGTGCCTCCAAAAACTCTTCAAAAAATTGTCCAAATAGATCGAACCTTCTAGAAACAGGGTCTGCACCGCCTTTGGCGTCGTCGGCGCTGGTCTGGCGCCATCGTCGCTGAGTAAAAATCTTCGGTCTTAAGTTGTTCTGCAACATCGGCGCTGACCTCGGCTCTGCCAGCGCTGAGAAATTCTTCAAAAACGTAATTTTGACTCCAAATTTCATCTTTTTTTCTTTCTTTTTGCTTTAAGTCATAAAAATCAACAACCTGTAAGAAAACATCAAAATACATTTCATTAGAGGGCAATATCACCAAAAATGAGTATAAATTATGGGTTTAAAAATACATATATTTTTGGTGTATCACTCACCTACCTTCCCACCTACCGCTCACCTACTATATCCCACCCACCGCTCTCCTACCTCCCACCTATCGCTCTCATGGTTTCTGTAAATAGTCTCTTATGGCTTTTCATAATAGTCAAGTCTTCTAAGAGAGAAAGGGAGGAAGAGAAAAAGAGAGGAAATGAGAGAAGAAATTAGATATTTTTTTGTAAATTTCGAGGCGTTCGACGGTGTAATTCCCCGAAGAAATAAAATACTCTGCAGCTCCGTGGATGTATGTAAATTTGCTGAATCACATAAATCTGTGTGTCACTCTGGTGTTTTTCTGCGTGCAATTTTTCTGGTTCCATTTTTTAATTTATTGTCGTCGTTTTTCATAACAGTTACACAAGTAAAGTTGAACACAGGCCACGGAGAACAAAGATTTCAATTGAAAACTTTTTCATTGCGTTGTGTTTGCCTATGAATACTTTTTTTTTGTTGGTCTTCTATTAACTTCTATTAAAACGAGCTCCCAAAAGATTTTTTTTAAATTGGAAATTACTTGTTTAATTTTTTAATATATTGCCTTTCTTTCTCAAGTATAATAGCTCGTTTTGGGCAGCTGTGGAGGCGCGACGCAGCATGCGGATGAATTTCTGCATCATTTGAGGCAGCGGTGGTAACTCGTCACTGCGATAGTTTTGACATTTTAACAAAAGGTGGGCTGCGAGATTGACCTGCGGCCCGCATTCATTCGGGTAAGTATTACCCAGGTACCCTCGACCTCTCTCAGCGTCTCGTCTTCCCCCACAACTTCGAATGGCCGCAACTCCGAATTCATCCCCAACGATGACCCTATGGAGTTTCTGTTTTCAGGCGATAATTTGGTAAAGGTCTGTGATATATACCAGCAGGCATTCGTGTCTGCGCCAGGGACGAACAAGAAGATCTCTGTTGTGTCAGCGAGGGCTCACACCCAAAAGAAGCATAAGAGATCCTCCTTCGTCATCATTTAAGGTAGATTGCTCTCTCCTCTTTAACTGGTCTTATGTGCAGGGTTGATTTTGTTATGGCACGAGAAGAAGGTTTACTGATTAGTTTTATCCCATTTTATTTGTGAATTCCTTGTTGATTGACTAATTTTAGCTTTGTAAGAGAGCAGGGTTTTGGGCTAGTTGACTAGAAAAGAAATGAGCTGATGCAGCATCTTTTATTATCTTAATTTGGGCTTGTGGAGAGATGAACTAGCTTGGATTGAGAGGAAATTAGCTTTCAGTCATTTATTATATAAAGAGGAGTTTGTAAATTTTAATGATTTTTCTTATCGTCATAAGCTATGTTTTGAAAAACAATGAGTTTACTAGATTCGATCATTTGATTGGTTGTAGTAAGAATTTAGTATGCATTTTAAACAATACAGAGACTTTCAACATCACTAATGAATAAAACAAGGGTTTTAATTTTGTCCTCAAAATGGATTTTTATGCACAATGTAGAATTGATTTTGTCAAGTTTTGATAAGTATATAATTTACAAAAATTAACACAAGGTGTATACATTTGATTAAATATAGAAATGTACAAAATAATTCAAAACATCATACTATTTTTCCTAGACTTCTTTGATCACAGAAAACCTACTAAAATTATCCTCATTATTTTTCCAATTGAGATTTTGATTTATATAATTAAAATAAGCCAAAATGGCCACCCTAGCTTCAAAATTAGTGCTACAAGGACAGAGATGTCATCTAACCTTGGAAAAATCAGAGAACATCCTATTTATGATGAGGAATAAACTTTAGAAATTTCAAACCATGGTGAGCCATATTTAGTCATGGAGAATTGAAATACCACAGAAGGTATTTAATTAATTAAAAATCATATACTTGGCAAATAATTTTTATTTTTAATCCATATTATTCTCCACTATTCACTGAGCAAGAGAGTATTTTTTTAAAATTTTTATGATTTTTTCTATGCAAATATATGAATTTTTAAAGATCTGGCATTTAATTTAATTCATAAAACCCCAATTTACCTACTTATCCACGCGACGCTAATTGGATCATAGGCAGCTCCGAAAGACGATGCAACGCACTCCCATTCTTTGTGCTTTCCACCTAGTCATGCCACACGGTCTGCAGTTAACACACCAAGAGTTTGTTCGGCTTGATCTCCTTCGTCCATTGGATACACGCGCGATCGGACGACATCCATTCATCGTCCCCAAGTGACCTAACATGTAAACTATCCACACTAAAACCTTAAGTTCATTGCCTGGACTCAACCAAATCACATGAGGTTAGTTTCTAAACCTTCATCTACTCAAAATGAAAACATCTATATGGTTAATTAAGTACGAAATCAAGCCATTACTCATGGAGAATTAAAATAAGCTTGGGTTAGGGTTAGAACTTAATACCTATGTTTGAGAGGGGAGGCCCCAATCAGATGGTTATGGTAGCTTTTGTTGAGTCCAACAAACCTCCAGATGAAGTCCTGTGCCCTGGTGAATTGTCTAGGTATGATTTTGACTAAGGTGGATTTCAGGTGTGGAGATTTGATGGGGAATCAACTCCTCTTTCTCTAGGGATGGTGTGTGCACAATTAATTTGAGTTTGGTGGGCTGTAAAAAGATGTCCTGATCTGAACTAAAAGTTTGAGCTCAAAATTGGGCTCTCATAGTGGGAATTAGAGGGAGAAAATGGTTGGCTTAAGCCGAGGAATGCTTGGAGAGTCCTCAGATTTTGACAGAGTTTCCCCAAGGATTTAAAACACCTCTTCTTTGGCCATGAAGAAGATGTTTAAATAGAAGGGCTTAGGGTGGAGCTCAGAGCGTGTTGATGGGTGCAAAGAGTTGCTTATGTGGAGGGCTAAAAAGCTCTAAGGAGCAGTTAAAGTGAGTTGGGCTCTAGGGTTGAAATTGAGTATGATTTAGGGATGGTGGCTCACAGCTTTAGCATTTTCTGGCAAGTAGGGTGGCTGGCCAGAGCAAGGGAGGTGGTCAGGTAGTCAGGTGAGCTAGGGAGAGGGTTAATTATGATTATTCCTCAATGGTTCGTCATGATGGAGGAGATTTTTTGTTTAAGGCCTAAAAATGAGATGAAATCCCTTAAATTAGGGATCCATTGATCCATATCTCACTTAGGTGGATTTAGGATGGTTCATCCTGGTCCAAAGGAGGAGCTTAGTGGTTATGAGGGTCCTTGGTTGACCAATTTGAGTTTATTAAGTCAATTTAGGTGAAAGGGTCTATTTGGTTCAAGTGGCTTGATGTGGGTTTTGGGTTGAGCTAGCCATGCTATTGAGCTCAATTGATTGAGAAATTTTGTGCAGGTAATTGTCATGAGGAGTTTAGAAAAGATTTGGAGTGATTTTAAAATGGTTTTGAAGTTCAATTTGGAGGATTTTGGGCATTTGGTCAATTTGGGGGTGTTGAGTTAGACTTGGGTTTAGGTTAGGCTAAGGTTGGGTTAGGTCCAAATTCATGGTTCAAAATGATATAGAGGAACATCATAAAGAGTTTTCAACATAAATTAGGTGTCAATTTTAGGGTTATGGCATTTAATTTGGTGGAATTTGAAGACATAGCCAATTTGAGGATTTTGAATGTGGGTTGAAATTGAATGAAATTAAGGCTTGACCAAGGCTAATTGAAGGTCCAATTTGATGTGTAGTATTGTTAGGAATAATTTAGGATTCAAATTGGGGAAATTGAGTGGATTATATGGTTTAATTATATGAGATTAGGTCATAAGGCCAAAAATATGGATTTATTTTGGATCAAAATTCAGCCCAAAGCATGGGTTAATTAGGCTTGGATTTTGTTTGAATTGATCATATAAAAGATGAATTTGAGTTTAAAATTGAAATTGGGGTGGATTGAGGCCAAATTGATGGGTTTTGAGGTGAATTTGGAGAAATTGGACCTTTAAAGGCAATTTAGGGCTTTTTGGTCAAAGTAGTTAAATTTGACAAATTGGGTTCAATTAGAGAGTCCAAATTGATTTATGGGATAGTTGAAATGATTTTGAAGGCTTTGAGAAAGCTTGGGCTACCAAGGATATTTTTGTAATTTTGGAAAATTTGAGGGTATTTTGGTAATTTTGGAATTTTTTGGATGTTTTGGGCAATTTGGGTAGTTTCAAATGATTTGAAATGATTTTTGAATAATTTTGGGTATTTTGGATGAATTTGAAATTTTTGGTCGAATTTAGGGTTTCAAGGGGTGAATTTGGGGGGGCAAACGCCCGAGTTGGATATTTCAGTAGAATTGGGGTGTCAACCACCTTTTATGAGCTATGGACCAATGAAATCCCCATTTGGGTTCTCTATGTATTAGTCTTAGCTAAACCCTAGCTTAGGGTCAGTGGGTTTAGGAGACCATCTACATGAGTTTCCCAGAAGATCAAGGGATGAAAGTCAACAAGTTGGGTTTAGGGTTGTGAGTGAAAGTGGGTGCAAGTGAGTACAAGTGAGTAAACTAGCTCTAGACCAATGCCCAGGGTCAACCCTAAGGTCAAACAGTCCAATGGGGACTCCCCTTGAGCTTCCTCTATAGTGGACCTACCTACTAAATGCTAGAGGTTAGGACTAGTATATGGAACTTCAAGTTGAGCATAGAAGAGTTTAGAGTTTCTAAAGGTGAGGTTTCCTTTTCTAGTTTTCTAGGAATATTCAACATGAAAGTACTATGGCTAGACCTTAAGCTACTAAAAAGGGAAAACTAAACCTCTACCAAAAGTGGTCAACAACCATTTATATCATCGTTCAGAAATTTATATACATTGTTAGCAGTTAACTATGTATCCAAATGGATAGAATTTGTTGTTTTACCTTGATCTAATGCTCAAAGTGTTGCAAAGTTTTAATAACAAACATATTTTGTAGATTTGGGATGCCGAGAGTGATCATAACTGATGTGGGAAGTCATTTCAAGAATGCAATAATGGAGAAATTATTAAAAAAATATCATATCAACCATCAAATTGCTACTACTTATCATCCTCAGATAAGTGGTTTGGCTGAATTATCCAATCATAAAATTAAAAGAATATTTGAAAAATCTGTGAATCCAACAAAAATGGATTGGTCAGTCAAACTTAGTTATGCTTTGTGGGCTTATTGGATTGCATCTGAAACTCCTACAGAAATGTCCCCATACAGGCTAATATTTGGGAAAGTTTGTCATTTACCAGTTGAACTTGAGCATAAAGCATATTAGGCTATTAAAGAATTTAATTATAATTTAAAGGAAGCTGGTGAGAAAAGGCAATTGCAATTAAATGAGTTGGAAGAGATAAATAATGAATCTTATGAGAGTGCTAAGATTTATAAAGAAAAGATGGAGATGTGACATGATCGGAGGATTCTTACTAAAAATTTTGAGCCAGAGCAACAAGTTTTGCTATATAATGCAATGTTAAGAATATTTCCAGGAAAACTTAAGTCCAGATGGATGGGCCCATTTGTTGTGATAAAAGTTTATCCCTATGGAGCTGTGAATATCAAAGATCCTAAAACTGAGAAAATATTCAAAGTGAATGGTCACAGGCTGAAACCCTACTTTTTAGGACATTGGCTTAAATTAAATGATCTTATGTTGTTGGAGCAACCAGAAAAAGCACTGGCTACGTTGGGTTGATGACATTAAACCAAGCACTTTGTGGGAGGTAATCCATAGTTATCTATGTGTTTCTGTTTTGAATGTTATGTTGTTGTGTTTGATTAAGAAAATTGTGGTAGAATTTTTAATATAAAATGCTTTAGTAATGATTCTAAGACCTTAATAGATGACTTAGACATGTTAGAATGAGTACTTGGACGTTAAGCTACATGTGCTAAATCAAGCACCGTTGGTTAATCACCAACATTCGGTGCTTAAGCGCCAACACATGCTAAATTATGTTTCTAGAAGATTTAAACGTGGTTTTGTATGTTTTAACGCGGGTTAGTGTTTTTAGAACGTGTCTAGTAGTTTTAGGTTTGATCTAAATCCTAAAAATAGAAGTGAATGAAGAGAATTCTCACCACATTTCAATTTTAACCCTAAAATCTAAGTGAAGAATGAGAAATCTAGAAAAATGTCATCTTGGGAGATTGATATGAAGAAAAGGAGGAAGCTATGAAGAAGAAGTTCATTAATCAAAGTGCGCAAGAGTTATACAATGGTTTTCTAGCCGTTAGTAGAGAAGGAATAGCGGAGAAAATCACAAAAATTGAGGCTGACGTGCCTTCAATTGAAGTGAAAGTGATGGAAGTCAATGCACATTTGGAGCACATTGGAGTGAACTTAAGTGCAATTTAGCCATACAAGTTTTATTGAAGAAGCAAACAAGGCTATGTATTTGAAAAACAAATGGATTGAAGAAGACTCAACGAGAGTTCTTCACCACTATCCTTTCTATCAGATTTATATTCCAAATTCTCAATGAGAAACTAATGAAAAACCAGGATTTGTTCCACCGAAAGGAAAGTGGAATTAAGTTCTTAGTTTAGTGTTTGTTTGTGTTAGGTGTTGTGATTTCTGTGCTACGTTTGTTTTGTGTTTTTAATGTTAAGTTTATTTAGTGTTTGGACTTAGGAATTATCTCATCCAAGACTCTTTGGATTGAGAAATTAAGTAGCACAAATGTTTGTATTTATTTATGAAATAATGTGTGTTTGTTTGTGTGTAAAATTTTGTGTTATTTTGTGTTGAATTGAATTAGTAATATTGGTGAATTTTAAGAAAGAGGATAGTTGAAGGGGTAGAAAATAGTTATTAAATATTTATAAGACCATTTAGGGGTGGTTGACTTAGGCTAGATGTGTATTTCACTTAAAATCAAAAATATCAAAATTTGTGCACTGGCGCCTAAGCGCCAAGACCACGCTTAAGCACTGGACAACCCAAGAGGTAGGTGCCTAAAACCTGAACCAGTCGTGCTTAAGCGTTGGTTCACGTAAACTGGGTCGTGAACGGTTAAAGATGAAAAATAAACCCAAAAATCCTCATTTTTGCTCCGACTTCATCTTCTTCCTCTGGTTTTCGTGATTTTGAAGTTAGAGCTTCCTCTAAAGTTGACATTTCTTTGTGGATTTAAGCCAAATTTGTTAGATTTGATTTTCTTGAGGTAAGAGTTTCACTTCTATATAAAAAATTTTTATTTTCATCATGTATTTTGAGCACATTTTGGATTTGACTGAAAATCACTATTTATGGTGAAAATTTGGGGAAAATCGATGGAAAATACATATAAATGATAGTTTAAGCTTTTATAAGTTGAGTTTAGTGATTTAGAGTTGAATTTAGGATTTATTGTGAATTTTATGTTATTTTTAGAAATGGCCCCAAGAATGAAGAGGAGTAAAGGGAAGTCTCATTTTGATTCGAGCAAGTTCATTAGCTCAAGAGCTCAGGACAGGTATAGTGATGCAATACAATCAAGAAAACTGATTCTTGAGAGATGTTTTAAAAGTCTGGGCGGAGTAGTGAAAGATTTGATTGTTCATCGACATTGGGAAAGATTTTCTTATTTTCTTGCTGTGGCTGTGATTTCTGTTGTTCGAGAGATTTACGCTAATATCCCTGAAACTGACAAAGATCAGATCATGGTTTGAGGAAAATTAATGCCTTTCTCCCATGGGGTAATAAATATGTTTTACTCGTTGCCCCCTATTACGTTGTGTTTTTATTTCAATTATAGTCCCACTGAGGAGGAGTTGGATGAGATTTTATCATCATTGATCGGTGGAAGAGGACTGTGGAAGATCACAAATGAAAGAAGAGTCAACTTCCCCTTGTCAAAGTTAGATGCTACATCGAAGGTGTGGCACTACATTTGCCACCAACCAACCACCTCCCCGAAGTTACTACAGATAGAGCTACCTTGAACTATTACATTCAGCAGTTCAAGCCTATTGACATTTGATCTTTGATTTATGAGACTATTACCAGTTATGTTGTCACTGTTACTACTGCAGGTTTGGGATTCACGTCCTTGATATTTTCCTTATGCGAGAAGGAAGGTGTTAGATTCGATAGCTGGGAAGAAATACTGCAGCCTATGAAACCCATTACAAGTGTTAATTTGAAGTCTTATTCACAACACTCCATCTTTGGTTGGAGAGGAGGATTTTCTAGAAGTTCAAATGCCTTAACTTCTCATGCTTCTACCTCACATGCATCCTCATCACAAGGTCTAGCTTCTAGTTATGATTCAAAGTTACGTTTATTGTAAAGTATGTTAGATAACATCAATTATACTACGAACAAAGTATTAAATTTAGAGAATTTTGCATATCATATGAGACATAGTGATTATGAGGAGAATTTTCACTCGTCTTTGAAAACCTTATGAGAGGTGACTGAAGTGTAGTTTTCCCTTCATATCCACGATATCCATCATATGAGCCTACTGCCTTTTGGGATAGCAATGATAGTGATGATGACGAGGAGGAGGAAGAATAAATTGAGCAGTTTAGTTTTTTTATTGATGTAAACTTTGTGTGATATTGTTATATTGTACTGTGTTTTGTTTTGAGTTTTACTTGTTGAGACTGCTACTATTTTTTGTGTTTTGTTTTGTTAGACACTGCTGTGATGTATTTATATTATTGTGAGTAGTTATATTTTGTTTTTTGTGGTAGTAACTGTGATAATTGTTTTATCTAGTGTATTTAGTTAATCTATGTTGAACTTAATTTTGAATTTTAGGAAGGTTTAGATTACTACTAACTTTCACTTAAGAACTTCATGTTTAAAATTTTCAATTTACTACCAGACATTTGCTTTATGTTGCAGTTGTAAATTTCTATTAGTGTGTTTGTTTGCTTATGTTATCCTCCCCTGCATACAAGTCTAATGAATCTCTATAGGTTACAGTTAACTTAAAATTTGATCAATTAATTTTTATTCCTGTTTTAAATTTTTGTACTTATATATTGAGGATATAAAAAATATTGTAAGCATGTTTTTACTTTTTAATCCTGCCTATATAAATATGATGCTAATATGTTTTATTTTAGTAAAAATGTAAGTCTAGGGGGGATGAAATTTTTTTTGAAAACTTGAAGTTTATTTCTTCTCAAATGTGCTACAAATAAATTTGATTTTGATTTGAAAAAAATGATTACGTATATGAAGTTATATTAAGGAAGTAAAATTTTTAAGATAGAAATGAGTAAGGGAATTTAGTTGAAACCTATAGCAATGAAGAAAAACTTAAAGTTAAAAATTTTTAGTGTAGAAATGATAAATATTGTGCTGCTATCTTTAGTAGAAGAAATTGTATTTTTGAAAAATATAGAAGGGTTAGACTTTTAGTTTCAATACTTGAATTTCTTTTATTAAAAAAAATTAAAAACTATTATTATATTTTTAAGTAAAGGATATATATCAGAACTTTGCTTTAGGAAAGGAGGAGTGGAATTCAAAATCATTAAAGGCTTATCCAGATATTATATTTCTCACCTGAAAAAGAAAAATAAAAAGAAAGAAAAAAAGAAAGAAAAAGAAAAATAAAAAGAAAAGAAAGTTGAAATCGGGAGGAGAAGCTTAAGGATTAGTACCTAATAAAAAATTGGTTCCACATCTGATCGTTTTAAAGTATAAGACTTGAGAAAGTCTTAAGCTTAAAGATATAATATAATAAATATATTTATTCTTAATAAAAATTTTTAATTGGAGAAGATAGAATGCCTAAAATCTATATTTGGAGAATTTACAAATATTTCTGAACAAGACAGTGATTTCTTTACATTAAAAATTTCTAAACTCTAAGTTGGTCTCATATACTAATATTTTTTCTAAATTAGACTACTATATTTCTAGATCAAAATTTTAAAATATCCTAAAGAAACTCATTTAAATAATCTACTTATTTTGGTTTTGAAAGATTGGAGTGTCACTTGAGGAAAAGCAACATTTTAAGTTTGGGGGATTTTGATATACCTACAATATTTAGTCTTTTTGTGCACATTTTTATACATATTTTTAAGATATTGCACTTAAATGGAAAGCATTTGTGGTTTTTATTTCAGACACAATCAAAAGGATGAAAATTGGTGAAATGAGTTAAAATGATCAAATTTGGAGCAAAAATGAAGGTGTATAAAAGAACTGTGGCGGCTAAGCGCCCAGAATTTGAGCTTAAGTGCCAATAAAACTAAGAAGGTCGCGCCTAAGTTCTAAGTACCTCGCGCTTAAGTGTCAGACATAATTACTTGATGATTCAATGAATTTGGAGAGGTGTTTGAAGAAACACTTGGTGAAAACATGGGAAATAGTTAATGGACACAAAAATACATTCAATTGGCTTTTGAAAGGAGGTAAATCTTGGACGATCATTGAATGTGGACACATTTTGAAGAGACACCAAGACACTTTTTAGACATTATAAAAAGAGGACTTGGATTGGATTGAAGAGACTCTTCTAGCCTTCCTCCCAGCACACGAGAGAGACTTCTACACGTCCCCATAGCCACACCATCAATGCCTCTCTCATAAATTAATTAGGATATTTTATTCGACAGAAGAGAGGAGTTGTAGTGTGTAAGTAGAGAGTATTATAAAAAGAAGAGAAGAAATTCAAAGGAAATTCAAGAGTTTGGTGGAGATGAATTGAGATAAGTTTTTATCTTTATGACTACATTTGGTTTTAATTTAGAATTCTTACTTGTTTGCATGATTTCTAATTTCAAACTTATGTGTGGTTGTGTTTTCTCCATGAATTCTGAGTAGTTTTCTTTATCTTTTCCTTAAGATGATAAGTGATTAAGTATTGGATGGAAGTTGTGTGAAATATTAATCTTTAATATTGGAATAAGTTGAGAAGATTTTAAACCTTGTACTTCATTTACTTTTTGATTTGGCCAATTAAGATGTTAATATTTGTTGTGAGAACATTTAAGATCTGTGATGGTATTGTTCAGTCAACTAATGGTAAGAATCACATGAGATTGTATGGATGAGAATGTAATTCATATGATTGAGTACAAATAAATGGAGAAATAAACTT
This sequence comes from Phalaenopsis hybrid cultivar, assembly GCA_002079205.1. NCBI lineage: Eukaryota > Viridiplantae > Streptophyta > Magnoliopsida > Asparagales > Orchidaceae > Phalaenopsis > Phalaenopsis hybrid cultivar. Next base: position 29,550 of record JXCR01138811.1, on the reverse strand, counting down.
TTAGGGGTGTAGAATTAGAGGACTTTAGAGTGATAGGCTAAAGCCTCCAATTTGGTTTGTAGTATTAGGTTTTGATGCGAGATGTTAGCCCCGAGGTGGAGGGAGAAAAGGGAAATCTAGAGTGAGAGCTAGTATCTTTCCTACCTAACCCATCTTTAAGACTATTCAAACTTTAAATTAGCCAATGTTCTTTATAGCATCTCTAGTAAAGGTAAACAATATTGTTGCTCATATTTGGCACAACACAATTTGAATACTTACACAACAAAATTCCTATACTTTGTTACTGATTCATGATAAGGAAAAGGAGATTTTATTTATATTGCCTTCATTTTAAAAATATCTAGTTAAGTTTGGTTAGTTGTTTACTTTACTTTCAATTATAAAAATTACTAAAAGAATCGAACTTTCATTCATATTATAGTATCTATAGTTTGAGTAAGAATATTTTGCAAAGTAGAATTTGTTATCTAATTTCTTCTGATTTTAATTGCATATTGTATTTTATTTTCCCTGTGGGTTTGATATTCAGCGCTTAATCAAAAAGTCTTATATTACTTGATAACAATACGTATACTTGTGTAGTATCCCAAAATTAAATATAATAATTGCAATCTTATTTGCTTCAAAATCAAACTTTTGCCTAGTTGTTGCTTAGGATCAAGTTTTTGGCAACGTTATAAAGTAAGAATTATAAGTAAGGAAAAATTAAGAATACAACCACATACTTTCATATTGCCATATAAAATCAGAATCAATGATATCTCCTCGTTGAATCATCCTTTGTTCCCTAAGAGAATGCAGAGAAATAGACTCAGAAGCAGATGGTCTAGGAGCGGAAGCAGGAGCAGAAGTAGAAGCTAAAGTAGAAGGTATGTTAACTCCAGTCCTATGTCTAGTCCCAAAATTTCTCTCATATGTTTCCAAATTTGTTTTTCCAATGGGTTTATGATATGGTAAACTTTCTTCCCAAGTCTCATACTTCACTCCAGAACCAGCACACAAAGTAGTAATAAAAGAAGAGTAGCCCAAACCTTCTGTAGTTCCTCCTCTCGAAGAAATGAGCATGTTGGTATAAATGAGGGAGCATATGTCAATAGGTTTTTTCATCTGAATAAAATAGTTCAAAGTGGCTCTCTGACGGGTTACCTCACTAAAATGGTTGGTAGGCAATATTTTCTCAGAGATAAAGTAGAGTCAAGCTCGAGAATGAACATTAAGTTTTGAAAAAGAAAAGTTCACTAGTAACCCATTCTTAATTTTCCAAACTCCGTTTCTATCAATCAAAAATCCCATAATCTCATATAATTCAGCGTCAATCCGATGGAACACAGAAAAGAAGCATGTAAGAACACTGTGTAGTTGGTATATGTGGTTAATCTGAATAGAACTAATGTCCATATATTGCCCCGCACAAAATCCAAATCATCTGATTCATTGAGAAAGTTGACATAAAATTCACGAACAATAAAAAACAGAGAAACAATAGTGAAATAACAGAACCATCACCCTGCAATCAAATATTCAATTGTACCACTAGGACCTAGAAAGCTGTATTTTGCAATCAACTTCTTTGATTGTAGATCCACATATCTGTCCCATGCCCTTGCACTGGCAAACTTACTCGAATCAAAATTTGCCTTTTTCTTGCCTCTCTTCATTTTAGGATTCATGTGTAATCTAAAAATTTTCATAATGAATTTCAAAAATCACTATCTCAACTTCAAAGAGGCTCCTAAAAACTCAATCTAAACATAAATGATCATTTAGCCATGTATTTCACACAATTTTCATAAAATCTTCTAATATTTGGCCTAATCCACAATGTGGGTGAAATCCATTATCAAATAAAAATATTTCAAAGCTAGGGTGTAGTTCTTACCTAAAGATGAAGAAATCCCAAGTTTGGAAACCTATCTCCAAGCCAATCAAGCACAAATTCAAGCCTTAGGGGAGCAAAATATGGAAAATGGAGAAAGCAGACAAATTGAGGGTAAAAATGGTGAAATTCGTGGGTCCAAGCACTTAAAATGACTCCGGGTATGTTCGACGCAATAGTGTCAGGCAGTGGTGCTATAGTGCCCTGCTTAGCCTGATGAATATGGCGCTATAGTGCCATTCATACCCATCCAGATTTTAATTTTTTTTTTTATATTTGAAAAGGAAATAGAAAATCTAGGATGCAAAAAGGCACTTTTTTAAATTTTTAATGGCCAATTTTTTACTTATTGAGTTCATCGTCAATCTAAAATTTCAAATTCGCAAATTCTAATTTGAATACATAAGACCATTTTTTCACAACACAATAGAACAATTCTTATATTATTAACAAGTTCAATACAACATAACAAACATTAAGACATCACTCAAATGTTCATACAACACATACAATGAAAATCATACTAAGTCTTTAAACAAATACTATAGGCACAATACACAGAATTACACAACATTAAGAATAAAAATATCAATATAAAAACAACCTTTAGGACCACTCATGATCAGTGGTGAGATTCTCCATTCCACTCACCAAACAATTTCTATCATAACTATGGTAGAAGGAGCATGGCAAAATTCCTTAGCAAACTTATCGTCGATCCACTTGTTGGTGCTATACATACCTACTTGGCTATCATGGAAGCATGTCAAACTATTGAGTTACAGTTTCAACTGCCAATCCATATGCTTGGAATGGTGGGACAACTTTTCAAACCTTGAATGCAGAAGACAAATCTCACCTTCAATCTTCTCAAGTTTCTCCATGAGGCACTCCAAACTTACTACGAGATATATGATCCCGATTGTTTATATGCAACAATATAACAATGAATTTAATTATAATTTTCACTTATATTTCCTTACTTTACAACAAAACTAAAAACTTAATCCTAAAGGAAATAAGAATTTAACTCTTTAATTTATATATATTGGGATACTACGCAAGTATACGTATCGTTATCAAGTAATATATGACTTTTTTTTTACTAAGGCTTGAATATCGAACCCACAGGGAAATTATGCAATATGCACTATTAAACAACAAACTTTTTAAGATCAAGAAGTAAATGAAGTGCATGGAATAAATCATCACAACTTCTTCCAACATTAAAGATCAATACTCTCCACAACTTCCATCCAAAACAATCATCACAACTTCTTCCAACATTAAAGATCAATACTCTCCACAACTTACATCCAACACTTCACAACTTTTTCCAACATTAAAGATCAATACTCTCCACAACTTCCATCCAAAACTTAATTACCACAACTTCTTTCCAACATTAAAGATCAATACTCTCCACAACTTCCATCCAAAACTTAATTACTTATCATTTCAAGAAGAACATTAAAGATCAATACTCTCCACAACTTCCATCCAAACTTTAATTACTTATCATTTTAAGGAAAAAATAAAGAAAACTACTCAGAATACATTGGATTGGACAAATCAAGAAGTAAATGAAGTGCATGGATTTAAATCATCACAACTTCTTCCAACTTAATACTCTCCATAACTTCCATCCAAAACTTAATTACTTATCATTTTAAGAAGAAAGATAAAGAAAAACAACTTCCATCCAACACTTTAATTACTTATCATTTTAAGGAGAAAGATAAAGAAAACAACTCTGAATCCATGGAGAAAACAAAACCACACTTTAGTTTAAAACTAGAAATCATTGTCAAACCAACAAGAAATCTCAATTAAAACCAAAAGTAGTTTAAAAATAAATATAACAACTTATCTCAAATCCTCCACCAAACTCTTGAAGTTCCTTTGAATTTCTTCTCTTTTACAACACTCTCAAAATAAACTAAAAACAAAAATGATAAAGTAAATTTGTGTGAAGCCAGAAAATTTCTCCAAAATTATCTCTTAAAACTACTCAGGACTCCTCTTCAAACTCTTTTCAGAAATTTGAAGCACCCCCTTCAAATGTCTCAACTTCCTTCTTTAATAAATTTCCTAAGAGGTGTCTTGGAAATTCTTCAAAATGTGTTCAAATTCAATGTATTCTCCAAGGGATGCCTCCATTCACAAGTTTTTAATCATATTTTCATTTCTAGTAGTCATAACCACCCTCTTTAGCCAATAGGTGCATCAAATGTTTCTTCAAAATTTGGCAAAAAGAATACTGTCAAATAACCGCCTCTAGCGCTTAACCGTCGGGCCTCTAGAGCTTAGGCGTGGCCCTCTCTGTTTCACAGACGCTTAAGGGTCGGATCTGGCGTTTAGGTGCCAAAACTCTTTCGCACCATTTTCACTTTTTTGCTCTAAATTTGATCATTTTTCACTCTTTTTAGCATTTTTCAACTTTTTTACTTGTACATAAATGAAAAACACACAAATACCTTCCATTAAAGCGCAATATCTCAAAATAGGTATAAAAATGTATTTAAAAATACTATATATTTTAGGTGTATCAATATCCATTGAAATATGCTTGAACATACTTATGCAGCAACGTCTTCTCTTCAAATTTCCCATTTTCATTGCTCTCCTTGATCTCTCAAATGAAATTTTCACTCTCAAATCTCTTTAGAATACTTAGGAATGTCTTAGGGATACTTCAAATCGCATCCTAAGCAATTTTATAAAGAGGAAGAACAAGAGAGACAATCTTTTTTTTTTGCAATTTTTAGGAGTTAATCGAACTGTGGTGCTATAACACCAAATCAACATTCTCCATTTTCACATTTCTTTTTTCCACTCTTTAGGTCCTTTAATATAATAAAGTTTTATGCAAATAAAATCGTATAAGACTCTCCAACACTATATTGAACTCATCACAACAACAATTCAAATCCAAATCACACTGATAACTATGGGTTGCCTCCCACAAAGCACTTGGTTTAACATCATCAGCCTGACATAACCATTGTTTTATTTAGGTTTGACCCAACATTAAGATCTCCTCAAATGCAGAAACCTTTCCACTCATGTAAGCTTTTAATCTGTGTCCATTTTCCTTAATCACTCTCCCAATTTTTTGATCTTAGAATTTATCATTTTGTTTAATATTCTTTTAATTTCTTGATTGGATACTTCTACTAAACCACTAGTCTAAGGATAATAAGTTGTGGCAATTTGATGTTTAATCCCAAATTTGTGCGTTAATGTTTCTATCATTCTACTACTAAAATGACTTCTCACATCTGTAATGATAACTCGTGGCATTCCAAATCTTGTGAAAATATTCTTTCTTAAAAATTTTGCTACACTTTTAACATCATAGTGAGGTAAGGCAACAACTTCAATCCACTTAGAAACATAATCCACAGCTATTAAAAAATAAATCTTTCCAAAAGATGGTACAAATTGTCCTATGAAATCTAATCCTCAAACATCAAAGATTTCAACCTCAAGTGTAAAATTTAGGGGTATTTCATCTCTTCTAGAAATATTGTCTATTTTTTGACATCGATCACATATTTTTACATGATTACTAATATCACTAAATAATATAGGCCATTAAAATCCAGATTGCAAAATCTTAAATTTAGTTTTATCCACTTCAAAATGTCCCCCAAAATCTGATTTATGACGAATAATTTCTTGAGTTTCTTCTAATGGTACACATCTTCTAATAATTAAGTCTTTGCATGGTTTATATAAATAAGGAGCATCCCACAAGTAAGATTTTGAATCATAAATGAACTTCTTAAACTGACGACTATCTAATCTGTAGGGTAAAATATTACTAACCAATAGTTCACTATATCAGCATACCACAAAATTTGTCATTCATTAATCTCATATAATTGTTCATCAAGAAAATTCTCATTAATTTCATCACATAAATCTCTCTTATTTTTTTGTTCAAGCCTTGACAGATGATCAGCTATTTGATTATCAGTATCCTTCATATCCACAACTTAAAAATTTAATTCTTGCATTAGAAGGATGTTGACCTCACTTTTGGTTGAGGTCTAGAAACTTCTTTAGTAGCCTAGGTCTAGCCATAGGACTTTCCTATTGACTAGTCTTAAAAAACTAGAAAATGTACCCTCACCGAAACTCAAAAATCTTCTCTTTACTCAACTTGAAGTTCCATATATTGGTCCTAACCTCTAGAACTTAGTAGGTAAGATCATTATGGGGGAGCTCAAGAAGAGTTCCTATAGGATTACTTGGCCTTAAGATTGACCCTGGGTGTTGGTTTGAAGTTAAGGTACACAATATCCTCACAATACCCTGGTTAAGACCAATACATAGGGACCCAAAATGGGAATTTCATTGATCCATGGTTCATTTAAAATGTATATCTATCCAATTCTACTTGAAATGCTAATATTGGGTCTTTTGCCCCAAACACTCCCAAATTACCTAACTGCCCTTGGGACCCTCTTTTAACCCAAAATCCCAAAAATTCTAAAAATTCTCAGAAAATTCCAATAAATCCCAAATATTCTCAATTTTATTCCTTTCAACTACCACATGACCCAATTTGGCCAATTTGGCCAATTTGACCATCTTTAACCAAAATCTCCAAATTGTCCTTTAAAGACCCAAAATTCCTCAAATCCATCCCAAGTGTCTATCAATTGATCTTAATTGATCCCAATTCTCATCCTAAACTCAAATTCACTTTTTATATGACCAAACTCAACCAAATACAGGCTCAATTGGCCCATAATTTGAGCCCAATTTTGATTTGGGTCAAAACCCCAATATTGACCATAAGACGTAATCTCACTTAATTGAACCCATAGCTTAGTCAATTGGCCTTAATTAATATTGAAAAATATTTACAACATTCTTACACATCAAAATCAACCATCAATTGGCCTTGATGAAACCTCAAATCCATTTGATTTTGGTCTAAATCCAAAATCAACAAAATTAGCCCCAATATTGGATAGCACCCCAAATCTCAACAATTGAATGCCTTAGACCTCAAATTGGCATCCAATTTTTGTTGAAAGTCCTTTATAAGGTCATTTGTGACCAAACACAACAATCAATTTGAGCTTAATCCAAATTTAGCTCAAGTTTGACCTGAAAATCCTTTATAAGATCATTTGTGACCAAATACAACAATCAATTTGAGCTTAGTCCAAAACTAGCTCAAGTTTGACCAAAATTAGATCTATATCTTTAATTTGGGTCTAAAACCAAAACCCATCAAAATCCATCCAAATTAACCATCAAATCAACTTCAAAACAATTTTTATCCTGCATGAAAATTATTAATTATGATGTTTTACACTAAACACAACAATCAATTTGGACTTAGCCCATGGCTAGCCCAAGTTTGACCCAAACTTAGCCCAACATGCTTAAAATGGGTCCAAAATAAAAAATTCACCAAATTGATCAACCAATTGACCTCAAAAGGACTTTCACCCTTCATGAAAGTTGTTCCTTATGGTCTCTTACACCAAATGCCATATTTCATTGGGCTAATTGACATGCCTAACCTAGTTCAAAAAAAAAATTTGGTCATATGGACTTATGGCCAAATCCAAACCAATTGAGCATGGTATGGTCAAATGAGCCTTACCATAACTCATCTTAGACTCTAGGGTTGAGTTTAAAGCCAGCCACCAACCCATGGTTAAGCTTGATATTTATCTCATGGGTAAATTTTTTAAAAAAAATTCTTAAAGGAATAATAAGAATGTTAAATCAAGGTACTTGCCATACCACATGTCCATACCCTATGGTGTCATTTTTACTGATCATTATAAGCTTTAACCCTGATCCTACCCTTGGTTAGCCACTTTAACCCAAGCTAAAGCCCAAAATCGTGAGCCCCCACATGGCCAATACCCAAATTCATGCCAAGAGGCCACCTCAGCCCAAATTGAGCTAAGTGCTCCTCTGTTTGACACCTAAGCAGTGGGGTTAACCCCTCAATTGGCCAGCCAAGCATCCCATTGGCCAATTTCTATAAAATCCACCCCCACGGCCATGAATAGTGTGGGGTAAAAAAATTTCACCAAGGCCTTCCAAACTCCTTAGAGAGCTTCCCTGAAAGACCCTTAGTACATTGCAATCCATTTCCCTCTCTCAAATTCACCATGGCAATCCAATTTGAGCTTGAATTCCTGCCTGAAACTAGGGCAAACCTCAATCCCAACCTACACAGCACCAAACTCCAAATAAATTGGCCCTACACCTTCACAACAGTGAAAGAAGCCAAACCCCCATCAATTCCCTCTCTGAAATAGCCTCCACCATAGCTCTCAACCAACACCCAAAATCGGCTGTGGTCAAAATCATACATAGGCT